>OZJO01020733.1:0-54055 GCA_900406225.1 Acrobeloides nanus
TGCAATTAAAAGTTGGCATAGACCACTTCGGCATGGAACAACGCATTTTCGATTTTTGAGCAAAATTCTATTTTTGAAAAAAAAATTCGATTTTTGAGAAAAAACTGGTTTTGAACAAAATTTGATTTTGAGCAAAAATTTCGATTTTGATTAAAAATTCAATTTTCCACTTTAGCATGGCACAACACATTCGACACGAACGCACTCAGCACGTACACTGCTGGACAAAACTTTAAAGGCACTCGATTTTTTGGTGGTTTTAATATATTCATAGCTGATATGGACTCAGATCCTAGCTAGTTAGATGAAGAATGGCCTAAAACACCATTTCCAATCCATAAAGCCTCATACAAGATGGGAAAAATCGAAATTTTCCTCGAAAACCCGAAGATGTCGATTTTTCAGTTGGCCATAACTTTAAAGCACTGTCAATTAATATGTTTTATACAGCGGAACAAACATAAACTCAACAAAAACATGAAACAAAAATCATAATTAATAATCGGTTGGCCCACCATTTCGATTAATGACTTGGAATATGCGATTTTGCATGCTCTGGACAAGGTTGTTGATGGTGTTCTGGTCGATTTCCTTCCAGGCTCGTTCAATCGCTGTGCGGAGCTCAGCAACGTTCTGAAATTGACGATTTTCTGCATAAACACGACGAGCGAGAATTCCCCAAAGGTTTTCGATAGGATTCAGATCCGGAGAATATGGTGGCCAGTCCAGAACAGCAATTCTTTGCGCGCGTAGCCATCCCATAGTGGCTTGGCTGACATGAATTGGCGCATTATCCTGCTGGAAGATGAAGCCTTGACCGCGGTGGAGCCGAAGAAACGGCAGTAAACGTTGGCGGAGCACTTCTTGATAGTCTCCTGAGTTCATCCGATGCGTCGTGAACAAGATTTCAAGCTTTCCTGTAGCCGAGAATGCCGCCCATACCATGACACTTCCANTGACCGCGGTGGAGCCGAAGAAACGGCAGTAAACGTTGGCGGAGCACTTCTTGATAGTCTCCTGAGTTCATCCGATGCGTCGTGAACAAGATTTCAAGCTTTCCTGTAGCCGAGAATGCCGCCCATACCATGACACTTCCACCACCTTTCGTTCTCTTCGAAAAAAACCTTGGCTCCTTCCTCAAATCGTGCCAATAATAACGATTTCCGTCCGGCCCATCCAGATTAAACTTTTTTTCATCCGAGAAGATGACCTGAAAGGTGTTTAATGTGTGTTTAACCCGGAAAATGATACTCTCGCTGGATCTCTAAACTCAACTCACCAGAAGCCAATTCTGGTTCATGTTTTGGCGGGCAAAAGCGAGTCGCTGACGCTTGTGGATTGCTCGGATGGCTGGCGCGCGCTTCAACTTAACTCGTTTCAGATTGGGATTCTTGTGAAGGCTCTGCGAATGATGCGTGACGACACATTCAGGCCCAATTCTTGCTTGATAGAGGTCGAAGTCTTCGCTGAGTTCGATGCAACTCGGTAAATGCGGCGCTTATCTCGTTCGGAAAGCTTACTGGGGCGTCCACCAGGATTTTTCTTGCCATATTCTGCGATATTCCGAAGGTAATTGTCCACAACGGTGGGCGAACGGCCAATCTGGCGATTTCTCGATGGCTCTTGTTTTCAGCATCGAAAGCTTGGATTTGGCTTTTTTCGAAGTCGGAAAGTTTATTTCTCTTCGGCATTTTGCTAAAAAATGATGGAAAGTATCAAATTTAATGTAAAAATCAATGATCGAGTGAAATAAAGTGTTTAAAACCGAATATTTGGAAGTGCCTTTAAAGTTATGGCCAACCGAAAAATCGACATCTTCGGGTTTTCAAGGAAAATTTCGATTTTTCCCATCTTGTATGAGGCTTTATGGATTGGAAATGGTGTTTTAGGCTATTCTTCATCTAACTAGCTAGGGTCTGATTCCATATCAGCTATGAATATCTCAAAACCACCAAAAAATCGAGTGCCTTTAAAGTTTTGTCCAGCAGTGTATATGTAGGGGCGCAAATGTCGTTGCGCATACGTGAGTTCGCAAAAGCCCCCCAAGTTGGCTATGCCAAAAAATTGCCTGAATTTCAATAAAATCGTATTTATTGAAACGAAAAGGTCACCGATTCACGATTCGTGAGCTTCTCCAAAAGTTGAATACCTTGTTTAGCTGCTGGTTCGAGATTTGCACTGCCCATAATTGAATTTGCTTCAAAAAACACTCCAGTGCATTTCCGCCATTCAACGACGCAGCCACCACGAGTAACTTTTCATCGAAAAATGGAACTCTTAACAAATGTGGAAATTCTTTCGCCAAATCACCATGTAACACATCTTTTGATAATGGAAAAACCATTTGTGCCGAAGTCCCAAAATTGATCACAGCTTCTCCTGGTTGTATAAACGGCAAAATCGATGCCTGCAAGTCTCCCAATCCAACAAAAATCTTCGTCTCCTTCGATACGCCAAATAGTTCGATGCTAGCATGAAAAGTATTTTGAAACGGTGTTACAATTTTAGGCAGCAATTTTACGGGCCAGGTTTCATGCTTATCCGCAATGGTCCATTGGCCATTTTCCACATAACCCCAACTGTATGCATTTTGGTCGGAGATGAACGAATCTTTATTTTTTGATATAAGAGAGATGAAAAAATCCATTATGGTCCCAGCGCGGTCCCAACTTTCGTTGAGTTGGTTGTGAGCTTGAAGCCAGGCAAGAGTGGCTAGTCCATAGCCGGTTGAAATTTTCGATTCTTCTTCGCCTGTTTTCTTTAACCACTTTGGTAAAGTGCTAAAAAAATAAAATTTAAAATGTACAGTCAACTCTCGATTTAGTGACCCCTCCCGAGAATTTTCCCGCCAACACGACCACGCAGGGATGTGTTGCAAAAGTATAAATAGATAGACGCAAAGAATTTTCCCGTCAACACGACCACGCGTGCACAAGTATAAATTCAGTCAATTTTTGACGAGTTTTTCGATTTTTTAGGAATTTTTCAAATTTTCAGGAATTTGTCAATTTTTGATGAATTTGAGGAAATTTTTCGATTTTTTTAATGAATTTTCAGTTTTTGATAAATTTTTTTTCTGCAAAAATTTTTTTTCGAATTTTTGCTCAAAACTCGAATTTTTTGCTCAAAATCGAATTTTTGTGTAACTACCTTAAAAACTCTTCCGAACACCTTTGATCCATCCATGTGATTAAATTTGAACAATTGACACCCTGTGATACACCATAAACAAAATCCATAACCGATTTGTGTTCCCACAATACAACTCCGTGCATTTGTCCGGTAACAACAATTTGATCGATTTGTGATAAATTGCACTTTTCTAAAAGCTCCATAACCGTGTTGCAAATTTTCATCGGGTTTTGTTCATGTTGCTTAGGATTGGGATTAGTAAGGGTAGCATTATGTGGGGAACTAAGCTCTTGGATGACCGTGAGATCACATTTGACGATCGAAATTTTGACCGAAGTTGTGCCAAGATCGATTCCAGCTGTTATTGACTCCATGATGTTTGAAATAAAAACAGTATAAAAGCGTGGGCACTAGGGCGTTTGGTTACGATTACTGTTTCTAAATTCAAAATTTGAATAAAAATTTCGATTTTTGAGCAAAAAATTCAATTTTTGAGCAAAAATTTAGAATTTTGAGAAAAAAATTCGGTTTTTGAGCAAAATTTGGGCAGTATCACTTTTCGTACAATTGTTTTCGTACGGTACTTTTCGTACAATTATTTTTCGTACGGACTTTTCGTACAGGTACTTTTCGTACAAATACAAGGGTGAGGGGGCAAAAGTCCTCGAGTAAGGGGCGGTATATCCTCGCATAAATTGCTCCTTAGGCGAAGACTTTTCGCCCCCTTGGCGAGTAATTTTGCCCCCCCCTTTTTGTATTTGTACGAAAAGTATCTGTACGAAAAGTCCGTACGAAAACTAATTGTACGAAAAGTACTTGTACGAAAAGTTCGCACGAAAAGTACCTGCACGAAAAGTCCGTACGAAAAATAATTGTACGAAAAGTATCGTACGAAAACAATTGTACGAAAAGTGATACTGCCAAAATTTGATCTTTGAACAAAAATTCGATTTTTGAGCAAAAATTCAAATTTTGAGCATTTTTGAAATTCCAAAACATGAAGTGTAGGATATAAAAATAAAATAGTCGTGTGTCGAAAGTAGAAATTTGTGCCATAAAAGCCTAATAAAGTAGATTATGCAAATAGTATGAAATGTAAATACAAATTATCAAAATTTATTGTTGATAAAAATTGATTAAAAACGAATCGGTTGGCAACAAAATGAGATCAAGCCAAAAAATGTGATTTTAAATATATATATATGAGCTAGATATTTTTATACAGTACTAGTTTTATACAGTACTAGTACGGATGCTGAGGTCTTGTAATTCGTGACTATCATCTTGGGAATTTCGAATCGCCATCAAATGGACCGAGCTAGTATTGTTGTTTTCTGGTCTAGCTGGTTTGGTTCGGCACCTGTAAATTAAAATGATCAGTCGCACGAAAATAGATTTTTTTAAAGGACCAGGTCACTCAGTGACAACCATATGAAAAAATGATATCTTCGGAAAGATCATGAAAAATGGAGCATTTTTTGTTTTTACGGCATCATCTGAATCGTTTTCCCCATCGCGATAAATGCATTTTAAAATATGAATTCGTGTACATGTTTTCGTTGTAATAATCAAACTTTTTTGAATTTTTTGTGGAAAAATCATGAAAAAATAGTATGAATCGAAAGAGAATTTTATGCTGAACAACTTTGCTAATTGAAATTTGCGTAAAAAATTATTTTCTCCGATCAAAAATGCAAAATAAGTATAAATCTTTGTGTATATTGAAACGAAAACCCTGCATGAATTTAAACTTATTTTGAATTTTTGATAGGAGAAAATAACTTTTTACGCAAACTTCAATTAGCAAAGTTGTTCAGCATAAAATTCCCTGTCGATTGATGCTATTTTTTCATGATTTTTCCACAAAAAATTCAAAAAAGTTTGATTATTACAACGAAAACATGTACACGAATTCATATTTTCAAATGCATTTATCTCGATGGGGAAAATGATTCAGATGATGCCGTAAAAATAAAAAATGCTCAATTTTTCATGACCTTTCCGAAGATATCATTTTTTCATATGGTTGTAACTGGGCTACGTTTACAAAAAAATCTATTTTCGTGACCCTGGGCATAATTTGTGTAAGCATCAAACCTTGTAAAACGAAATTGAATATCTGGATGATAAATAAGACAAACGGTTGGAAATGCCAAGAAATACAAGATCATACAAACGTCGAAACAATATAGGAAAACTTTGGAGACCGTGTCTTCGACTTCATCCAACATCCCAACCATATAAAATATCGACGCGAGCACCACTGCCGAGCTCATTATATACACCACTGAAATATTATTCTTTCACAAGTAACACTAGTAAACTTGCCAGATTTTACCGAAATCTGGCTCAAAATGTCAAATAGGGGGGGGGGGACACCCAATTGAAATTTCTTCCTGGAAAAAAATGAAAAATGGCCCCTCTAGGGGTAAAAACATGCGGGGAATCCGAATTTGACATTTTCGAAGCGAAAAAACGTTTCCCTGACTCAGGGAAGGCGTATTGTGTATTGAAGCGAAAAGTCGTAAAATGCAATTTTTGCCTAAAAACGACTCCTTTTGGGGGTAAAAATGTGCGGGGAATCCGAATTTAACATTTTTCCTTTTTTCGACTTTTCGCTTCAATACACAGGCCTCCCCTGAATCAGGTTATATATTAAATAACACTTACAAAATGTAGGGAAAACAGTATTGTACATAACCCGTTTTATAGAGCGAATCAGCTCGATTCTCAATTTTTCTTCTAACGAAATTAAATTTGAATATTGCCTAGGTATGTCGAGCCATTTTCCTGAGACTGTCAATAAGAAGAAACACTAAAAAAAAGTCGCAATATAATCCTTAAAGGACCAGTAGTCCAGTCGGAAATAAGCACTATGAAAAATTGTATAAATTCGTAAAGTTCATGAAAAATGGAGCATTTTTTGTTTTTACAGCATGTAGTTTTTGAGAAAACTGTTCATGTTTTCGTTGTAATATACAAACTTGTTTGAATTTGTAAATCGAACGATCGTTCCATTTCGTTTTTGTCTATGCAGAAAATTCGTCCCTGAATCAATCAAAAGTTGTATATTGACGCGAAATTTCAAAATTTTGATAATCGAGTTTGAAGTTGGCGATTTTTGAAATCTGTGTATTACAACGAAAACATGAACGCAGTGAAAATTTGTCCTTGAATGAAATTTTTTTGTTGTAGAACGACGGCTACGGCACTGGTATTGAATTAAGCTAGTCGGAGACTGTGCTCGATTCCAGTTTATTTTCATAATCTACCAATCATAGGTCCGCAAGGTGGGGGAGGGGACCCCCGATGAGGTGGTCCCCCACCACCTCTAACAAAAAACGACATTTTTTTAAGCTTGAGGTAGTCTTCAGTACCCAATTTTTATGGACCAACTCATATGTTCGGCGGGGTCTATGTGTGATCACTTCTCAATTTTGGGCCCATGAGTGCGTGGTCCCTCCTCAATTTTGGGTCCGTGCGTGGGTCAGGGGGAGGCTTCCCCTTGCCGACCTATGCTACCAATAAAACCTACTGTAATCTGAAGCAGACTAATGGAAAAGAAACAAAACAGCGTCGAAGCATAATGAAACCCCGTACGGACGATCGTCTCGTTAGCAAGTAATTGACAAGTGCGTTTGTAAATAATTTTCTCAGGCATTAATTCACTCAACAAACGGAAGTACAGGAATTCTCCAAAGGCGATAAAGTACTAGAAAAAATTTTTTGTACATCGAGAACATAGGTCGGCAAGTTGGGGGAGGGGATCCCCGATGAGGTGGTCCTCCACCAAAAAACGACCTTTTTTTAGCTTGAGATAGTCTTCTGACACCCAATTTTTATGGACCATACTGTTCAGCGGGGCTCGTGAGGTGGTTTCCCCTCAATTTTGGATCCATGAGGTGGTCCCCCCTTCAATTTTGGGTCCATGAGTGAGTGGGTCAGGGGAAGGCTCCCCCCTCCTTGCCGACATATGATCGAGAACATCTCTCTTACTGTAACAATAATGAGTATATACGCAATGACTGTATAATTTTCGTATAATCTTTGTTGTAGATAGACAATAAGTCCGATTTCTTCTGGTTCCGAATAAGTGGCTGCTCTAGATCTAGTTGACATGTCAATAAATTAGGCAGCTTTTTCATACAAGGCAGCATTTCTTGCCGATTGCTAACTTTCAAGTGTCACAATAGAGGTGGCATCTAAAAACAATTAACGATAATAAAAAATGACTAATAAGGAACAGTCAAGAAGTGTGTCCTCGAAATAATTTTAACGTCAATCTTCTTCGTTTTCACACAAAATTGAAGAAAGCAGTATTTTTTGGATTAAAAGTTGAAAAAATTAAGTGCAAAAAAATATAACCCCGGACGGAACTCGAACCTGACATCGGTCTCATCAAAGCCCACAGCGCTAGCCACTACACTACAAGAACAGTTGAGGTGAAATCACAATTTTGGCCTTAATATTTTTCACTTTTTTTAAAAAATAAAATTTGTTCTTCGATTTTTGTGTGAAAACGAAGAAGTATGTGTTTCATTTTTCCTACATCTATTGACGTTGAATTAAAATTTCGAGGACACACTTCTTGACTGTTCCTTGTAGGTGTTAATAACACAAACCACAACAATTTCGTTTAATATATTGAAAATGTTTGCTTTTATATAAAATAATCAATACGAGTCACTGAATTATTACGAAAAAGGACGGGTAAAAATGTTGTGAATCATCTGAGGATGCCGTGCCGTCTTATCAAGAAGATTATGATAGTGGTAAAAAGTACAGGCAAGTGTGGGAGGGACGAAGCAACAGGTGGAAGAGGCATGTAAAAATGGAAACATTATGCCACTCAAATAGAACGATTGAATGTTTAAGGAGTGATTCATAGCGATGCTTATTGGGCGAAATTGGGAAAACGATATTATAAAGTATATACAGAGTGTTCAACAATTTACTTCCGACTTTTGAAAATTCGCCAAAAATCGAGTTTAATTCAAATTCCATCGCCCCGAGGACTCATTCGATTGGCCCCCGTCAGGCGGTTTTTTTAGAAAAAAATTTATTTTTTCGATTTTTTAGCTTAAAAATTGCGTTTTCGAGTTTCTACCCAGTATTTTTTCTACAGTTTGTGTGTGCCCAAAATTGGTGATTTTTTGAAATTTTGATTTTGGGGGACCGGGTGAGAGACTTTTGTGCACCGACATTTGCGCACCAGACATTTGTGCATCGACATTTGCACAATAAAGCATGAGCTAACTTTTACACCGGTTTTCTTACAACAGTGTGAACTTGTTTGTAGGCAAAAATTTTATAAAGTTCGGGGCGCAAATGTCTTGTGCGCAAATATCGATGCGCAAAAGTCCGGTGCGCAAATGTCGGTGCGCAAATGTCCGGTGCGCAAATGTCTGGTGTGCAAATGTCGGTGCGCAAATGTCCGGTGCGCAAATGTCTGGTGTGCAAATGTCGGTGCGCAAATGTCCGGTGCGCAAATGTCTGGTGTGCAAATGTCGGTGCGCAAATGTCCGGTGCGCAAATGTCGGTGCGCAAATATCGATGCGCAAAAGTCCGGTGCGCAAATGTCTGGTGCACAAATGTCCGGTGCGCAAATATCGGTGCGCAAAAGTCTGGTGATCAAATGTCTGGTGCGCAAATGTCCGGTGCGCAAATGTCCGGTGCGCAAATGTCGGTGCGCAAATATCGATGCGCAAAAGTCCGGTGCGCAAATGTCTGGTGCACAAATGTCCGGTGCGCAAAAGTCTGGTGATCAAATGTCTGGTGCGCAAATGTCCGGTGCGCAAAAGTCTCTCACTCGGGGGATCGTACTATTGAGAATCCACTGTAATTGGAAAAAATTGAAAGGACCAGTCGAGTGAGAAAAAAGATGCAATTTTTGTTGATATTCGGCAAGTCATGAAAAATGGAGCATTTTTTATTTTTACGGCATATTCGCGTCGTAATTATGAATGGGGGACCTTCTCTCCAAAACTGGAAAAATGAACATTTTTCTCTTTGGTCCCCCTTATGTTTTAGTCCAAATCGATCAAAAACTAACCAAAATTGGCCATCTTTTCAACAAAAATTGCAACTTTTTGAGCATTTTCAGCTTAAAAACAAGCATTTTTCAATCAAATTTTTCTCCCGCGGAGCTGTTTTTGTTTAAAAAAGGTAGAAAAAATTTTTCCCAAAAAACGTCCCCCCAAATCTGGACTAAAATTACGACGCTGATCCCCAATACAAACGTAGAACAAGTATTAATTACGCAACAAATAAAAGATGCATCAATTTCAAAACACTTTACTGCATTACGAAAATAAAAAGGTACAAAAATAAACAAATTTATTTCGCAGACAAACAGAACGAATCGATTGAGAATCGAAATCGCGAGACTCGGTCCAGCTGCAGAAACAAACTCGGAAACCAATATCAAAGAAGATTACGATTTTTGCGCTGATCTATTTAACTCAACAACAAAAATAATACGCGTTATTATGTCATAGTTTGTGTTAGTTCAAAAAGGAACTACAAATATTTTTTTAAACTATTCTAAGCCGATTTTTTCTTCCTAAACCAAGAGATCAATTCGTACAATACAAATGTTAGAAATCGAACCAACACAAAGCCCTTGAATGACATAGAAATTGGGGGTAAGTCTGCGTGGACTATTAGTTTGCGCGGAATAATGGTGTTCAGGCTGCGTTCAAGCATGTCAAACAAGTTGTCAAAAATATCTAACTTTGCCTGATTTTTAATAAAATCGTGTTTATTGAAACGATTGGTCATGAAGCATTAAATTTTATTGGTTTTTTTGCTTCTCGACCAATAAAATTTTATGATTCATGACCAATCGTTTCAATAAACACGATTTTATTGAAAATCAGGCAAACGTTAGTCTTTTTTGACATGCTTGAACGCAGCCTAAATCAAAAAAAAATTCCACATCCGCTCGGAGTCCACAACCCTTTTTTAAACAAATCCAATAAGCATATTTAAAAAAAAGTAAAATTCAGGGTTTTCGTGTCAATACACAACTCAATTCAAATCGCTTTACAACTAGTTTTGCAATACGAGTTGTAATGCATTTTGAAGCAGGAAACCCAAAATTTTTCGATTTTCGTTTCAAAACACACTGATTCCCTGATTCAGGGTCAACGGATTTCAACCACTTACATGGACTTGCGAAGCCCCTCAACAAACAAGGGATACTTTTTTCCGCTCGGACTGGTCCGTTTAAAGAGCACACATATTTGTCAATAAATTTTAAACACAAATCACAAAGAACTTGGGAAAAAAGGATTAAATTTTATACTACTAATTTTTATATCAACAAAAAGATATGTTGTCTCCCCTGGCAACCTTTCTCTGAATAAAAAAGTAGCAATTGAAAAGAAAGTATACACAAGAAAATTTTTCAACTTGAGGCAAATGAGATGGCTATGCACATTATTGAAGCAGTTCTTTTCTCTTATAGGAAACACGAGTGGAAATGGCGCGATTAGCACCAGGGCTTATTATTTATATTTCCTAGGAAAAGTGGCTCATGTAAATGCATAGAACACGTTTTCTCTTTGACTTTCTTTAAACTTTAGCTGTAGTAAAAAACTGTATATAAATTGTGTTTTTGAAACGAAAATGGTCATCAAAAACCCAAGTTTTTCTCTGTATCAGGGAAGCATTTTCAGAATTCGGGCAATCGATTTTTTTAAATAAAATTTTAAAAATATTGGGCAAAATCATAAGGGGGGACAAAGAGGGAAATTTTTTTCGGATTTCTGAGAGGTTATAACCCCCCACCCTGACTATGCCACTGCGCAAACTCCTCTATAACAAAATGATATACCTTAGCTACTTTATTATAAAGTATAAACTCAACAATAAACTCTGGAAAAGAGAACAACATAACAATAAACTCTGAAAAAGAGAACAACATAACAATTAACATAAAAAACAATTTGAAAATAAAAAGTTATTCTTCATCCCTCATTCTGGCTTCGATTCTGTGCCTCCGTTTCGCTATTCTGTATGGTTTGAGTTCGTCTATTTTCCTCTTTCTGGCTTCAACTTTCATCGCCTGTTTCCGCTGCTTTTTGAGTGCCGCACCAGCAGGATCCAATACAGCTCTTTCTTTGTCACGGCGTTTTCTCGACTCGTATTTAGAAGCGGCTTCTTTTTGACATTCTGCTAACTTCTGAGAATAGGATACTTCACCAAGGCGGTCTTTGAATAGTTCACCAACTTCGACAGCTAGTTGTTGGAGTTCATCGGTATCTAAATTTTTGAATTATTCAATAATCGCCCTAAAAGTTAGTGATGTTCAAAGTGATAACTGAGGGTAAGTGTGATAATAGGCTTAATGTGATAAGTGATAACGTTATCACATGATGTGATAACGTCGTCACTCCATGTGATAACGTTATAACACCGTGTGATATACTTGTTTAAAATTAATTCCTGCTCTAGCCAACCTTTTTGAAAAAATTTTCTGATTTCCATGATTTTTGTGTCAATCATCTTCTCTCATCGCCCCCCCCCCTACAACTTTTGTTTTAGCGTCCCGGATTTAAATCAAGCGTTCCCGACACACACAGACATTACACATTTATAGTAATAGGATAAGTTTTACTTTTTGTCGATTTCCGGTTCATTTCTCGGTGCAAAAATGGCATAAAAACATTTGATAATATTTGGAGACGCCTTTCATTTTCCGCTTTCAATATACTTGCTCCCACGAATTTGAACACGCTGAGACGCTGAAAATTTCCATAAAATCTATAAAAAAAAGCCAAAAAACATTACCCTAACAGCTTCATTTTGGTGTTGAATAATCTCGTGTTTACAAATAGAAGCCAACTTTTTACAAATCTCCTCATATTCTTCATTTAGTTGTACGTTCGACAAGATCCCAACCAAATTTTTCACCGCCAATTCAGCCATGGAATCGGTCAATTCTGGTTTCCTTAGTTGAGAGCACATTGTTGTACACAGTCGCGCAAGGCCAATAGATGTCGAGAATTCTTGTAGAGCTATTGTGTTGTTCAAGCAATTTTGTACGAATTCCGAAGATGCTAGCTGAATCGATGGGGAATCGTAGCATTCGAGAAATTGAGTCAAGTTTTCTAAAAAATTACAATTTTAAAGCAGATCAAAGGAAATAAGTGGTACTGGGTGATTCGAAAAAAAGAATTTTGCGATTTTTCAATATTGTTCAAGTTTTTAATAATTTTCACCAAAAATAACCTGGTTTTTCTATGCGAGGAATTGATTGCGCGCGCATATTGCCAAACCTTGAAAACGCTTCCATGATTCAGGGAAGAGGCATGTGTATTGAAGAGAAAATTTTATGCCAAAAAATGCCATTTTTTAACTCATTTTTCGGTCTTCGGCCGAAATTTTGCGAGGGGGACATTTTTTCAAATTTTTCAATAAAAAAATGACATTTAAGTAGTTTTTTCCATTTTTTATGAAATTTTTTTACCAAAAATGTCATTTTTTATTTTTTCGGTCTTCGGCCGAAATTTGGCGAGAGGAGTCTACTTGTGGACCCCGTTATCCACGTATGAGGAGGAGACAGCCCCCCTCTCCTTAGCAAAGACATATGGCAAAGACATACTAAAAATATCTCGAAAATCTTTTCTCTTCATAAGCTTTTTAAAAACTTCGCCGACTGATGAAATCAATAAATTCAACAGCTCGAATCCAGCTAATAAAGTCTCTTCCGAAAACTCCGCTAGTGAACTTGGCTCGAATTGCTTAGCTAACAAATGTGAAATTGCCAACAGCTTCGTCTCTAAAATGGATCCAGATTTTACGAATTGAACTAGCACTTTCAACGCCAAATATCGTGTAGATTCCTAAATGAATGAAAAATGAGTTTTGGGTGCTTATAAAAAAATACTAACTTTATCAGATTCCAGCCAATCTTGAGCCACAGAAAAAATCTCATTCTTTAATTTTTCGGAAACCGTCGAAATCAACTTGTTGATTGCCAACGATACATATTTCTGACATGTTGGGCTTTCGTCGTTGATAAAACGAGCAGCTAACTTGATCAAAGAAATTAATGCAAATTTGTCCACTATTGTCTGAAAATAATAGTTTAGAACAACAAAATTTTCGTCAGCCCAACCTCCCCCCCCAAAATGACAATTTAACAGCTGATATTTACCTCCGGACAGCTGAAATTTGGATTTACCTATTATTAATTTACTCACAAATTTGGGAGGGGTTATATCAATTGGCCCGATAAGGAGAAAAAAAGATGACCAGGCCGCGGCTGGTGACGCTAGTTAAAAAAGCCTAATCAACACGAAATCAAAGCCTACATCTGTGAATGTCTCAAAAATCGAGTGCAACATCTCCAAAGCCGATAATCTTCCGTCCTCAAACTCATATTCCAATTGTTCCAAAAAGAAAGTCATGCTCTTCTCGATATCCCTCTTTGGATGCACACTCAGAAAAATTAAAATCGTCTAAAGCACACAAATAATTTCACAACCATAAACTGTCAACAAACCTGTCTGCACTGAGTTCGCACATGTGGTATTTCGGAAGTGATCGCTAGTTCGGATAAGTAGTCCATTAGACTCTCCACCATTGGATCCTCGATCTTCCGTCCTACAATAGCTTTGATCAAAAGAAAAGCAGTGGCTTGTTTATGGGAGTCCAAGACATCGGTTTCACAGTAGTTCAACAAAAGTTGGATTCTTTTGGAAGTCAACACAGTAGTCGGCGCATCTCGGATGACATGGGAAAAACACTGAAAAAACTTATGGAGCTATTCAAGTCTGGGGGCCGGCCCCAATAACGTAAAAAATTGAAATTTTTTTCAGAAAATGACCCCTTTAGCGTAATTTTTAACGATGAATCCAAAAAGCGCACTCCCGAAGTGTAAAAACACTTCCCTGGACACTGTTTCGAGCAAAGTTCATATAACTTGAAAATGATATGACATACGCGATTCTTGTTCGTTTTCTGATAATACATAAGAGAAACGATTTGTGTGTTGGAGGCAGAACTCAAGTTTTCTATAATCTTTGCAGCCAGCTCGCAGCGTTGTCTCCTTGCACTTCACTAAGTGCATCGACGTTCTCCTATCCCAACGACCCTCTTTAGGGCCACATTTTGAACAAGAATAAGCATGTTATACTATGGAACTTTGCTCGAAAAAGTTTCAGGGAAGTGTTTTTACGCTTCGGAAGTGCGTTTTTTCGTTAAAAATTACGCTATAGGGGTCATTTTCTGGAAAAAATTTTCAAATTTTTCCCAGACATGAATAGCCCAAAATTTATTAAAGGACAATTATTCGCAAATACCTTAAACAATAGCTGGTTGAGTTCTAGAATAGTTGCTTTGTTTCCAGCTGCACCAAGTCCAGCATAATCAGCCAAAATCACAAAGAATCGATCAACCAACGATTTGAGCCGTGATTTTATTTCGGGTAAAGGAAATTTGAAAAAGGTTGTCAAACACCGAAGGCTGGTGCTAACAATCTAAAATTCCAATTTTTAGCCAACAATTATGCATCTTTATTTCGTTACAAAGTATGTATATTTTTGTGAGTATTAAAATCAAGACCCTCCTACCTTGTCATATTTAAGTTGCAAACAGTCAAAAATAAGCGGTACAAATGGATCCAGCCGAGAAACATCTTCTTGATTCTCGGGTTCAAATTTACTTGACTTCAATAAACCGGCTAGTACTTGAAGAGCAAATTCCACAAAAATCGATGCCCTGCTCTTCACAGAAGTTTTCACGATTACACCCAGCCTATAAAGAACATGTATATATATGTTACAAGCAAATCTGAATATCGGGCGAATCAGATTCGTTCGGACGAATCTGAATGATTCAGATAACATATACATAGTCTATAATACTGCGTTCAAGCATGTCAAAAAAATGTAACGTTTGCCTGATTTTCAATAAAATTGTGTTTATTGAAACGATTGATCATGAAGCATAAAATTTTATTGGTTGAGAAGCAAAAAAACAATAAAATTTTATGCGTAATGATCAATCGTTTCAATAAAAACAATTTTATTGAAAATCAGGCAAAGTTACATTTTTTGACATGCTTGAACGCAGCCTAAAGAACACATTGCTCTTTCAAATTAATACTAATATTACCTCTTAGGTTCTTGTGGAAGCAAGAGGCAACTCTCTGGCCTGTACCCGTTCTTCCTGCGTTGTTCCTCATCTTTTTTAGCAGCATCAGCTGTATTTTGTTGGGTCAGCATTTCCGAAACACTTCGTGAAAGGTTATGGTGAACAAACAATAACATAGTCTGGGGATCAATTCCATGATTTTGTTTTAGTCCAATAGAGTAGGCTCGGAGGAGTTCACCGAGTTGTTTCATAGTTTTGGAGCTTGGCCGAGTTTCGACAATCTACAAATAGGTTTAAAGGGGGTAACCTCTAGATATGTCATAACAGAATTGCTTCGTTGAAAAAAGTTACCACCTATTTTTAGTCTAGGCCAAAATATTTTGGACAAAAAATAAAATTTCCTGAAACTCGATATTA
The DNA here is from genome assembly GCA_900406225.1 of Acrobeloides nanus. Classification (NCBI taxonomy): domain Eukaryota; kingdom Metazoa; phylum Nematoda; class Chromadorea; order Rhabditida; family Cephalobidae; genus Acrobeloides; species Acrobeloides nanus. The sequence goes on from OZJO01020733.1 coordinate 15,652, forward strand.
TATTGGGTTTCAGGAAATTTTATTTTTTTATCCAAAATTGATCGAATTTTGGATAAAAAAATCGAATTCGATTTTTTATCCAATATTTTATTTTTTGGCCAAAATTCAATTCTTTTTCTGTTTTCGGTTAATCATGGGCATATACGATAAATAACTTTTCTAGCAAAGCAATCCTGCTGTGAAATGTCTAAAGGTTCCCTTGTTAGATAAAAAAATTGCTTAAAAATCGTACTTCTCTCATCGGCTCAATCACATTAGCTAAACATCCGGTGCTAATAAATCGTCCCAAATAGACATAGGTATCAAAAGTTTTATTCGACTTGGCTTCGGGGATATTCTCCTTAATGGCGCCAACTTCTTTTTCTTCGGATAAATCGCTAAATAATTCCATACGGCATACCTAAATGAATTTTTTCATGACGGAGAAAATGTTTAATAAATTTGTTTAAAAATCCCAAACTTGACAAATTTCCTACACATTTCCTTGGATCTATAACATACCTCAATAACATCTTCTAAACAAGCATCCAGATCACCAGATTTCAACACATTTTCCATAGAATTCACAAGAGCTTGAACGGTGTAGNCTATAACATACCTCAATAACATCTTCTAAACAAGCATCCAGATCACCAGATTTCAACACATTTTCCATAGAATTCACAAGAGCTTGAACGGTGTAGATCATCACATGAACTTGATAGCCTTTTTGCATCAGCTGGCGCATTTCTTTGATCACAAATGGAAGATATTTCTGTCCGAGAGCTTGTACAATAGCTTCCATAATCTTGCGGGCACTTTGGCGGATGTTGAATGAGCGACTCAATAAGAGGCGATTCAACGTTAACAACACTCTTAAAAATGTATATAATCCATTTCAAAGAGAATCCCATTTTTTCACACATTTAATTTTTTTCCTTACATCACAATGACGTCATGATGCCAGTCATGACATCGCGCCGCTGTGATGCTGCGACACCGTCGTGACGTCATGTCATCATGACGCCGCGACGCTGTCATGATATCACGATGCCGCAATGCTGTTATAACGTCGTGATGCTGTCATGACGCCGCGATGCTGTCGTGAAGCCGCAACGTCACGACGGCATCGCAACGTGTGAAAAAAATTATGTGAGAATAAAATTAATTGTGTAAGAAAAAATTTATGTCATTCAAAGACCTAATAGATAAAATTACCCGTGTAAATGTTGATCCAACACCCATTGTGGTAATTTCTGAAGCAATCTAGCTGTAGCCAATGTTATTGGAGCTCTTTCGATTTCATCGTCTTCTTCGAAATGCTTCTCATCCGAGTGAGCTTTACGGTGTGCCGAATGGAGCTTAAAAATAAACGCATATTAACAATTTAAAAAAATATAGCAAGATTTTTTTGATCAATTGAACTCAGTATGTGCAGTTTTTAGGCTTGAAAGGATGAAAACACCGGTGTTTCCAAACACTACCAAGCCATGGCTCACATTTTGGCCAATTTCAGTACCCCTGCACAATTCATCATTGTTTAACAAAGATCTCCAAGTTTAACATTAGACAACAAAATAGCAATTTTGATAATTATCCTATATATTTCTTACATTGGGACGAATACACTCTCTCAGCTGAGGAATGACAATTTTAATCATAGTCTGAAGAATTTTTTGATCATCGGACAATTCTGGCTCAACAACTTTCACTTCAGATTGAATTTGAACTTCGACCTTTGACGTCTTCGGCCTTTTTTGCACTTCAACAAGATTTCTTGGAAGTTCACAACGTTGTAGATCAAAATGGAATGCATCAATGATGGCAACTAAGATTCTACAAAAGATGTTTATAACAAGCATTTAAAAATGCAAATACAGGGTGTTCCAAAAAATACCCTTCATTAGGGGTATTTTGATGCAAGAGATAAATTTTTTTTTAAATTTCGCCAAAAAATGACCAGATGGTGGTTATTTTTTTTTTTTGAAACACCCTGTACACAAACTTACCTAACATAAATTTTGGTCTTTTCATTATCCGGGTTTTTCATTTTGTTTATGTATTCTTCAAGAATTCGATAATACCTAAAAAATACGTTTTCAAGCCAATAAAATACTGTCTACTTGGGCCAATGTGTAAGTTTCAAAATTTCACAGAATAACTTGATTGCTTGATCCGAAAGTGCCGAAGTCTTTGAAGTCACTTCGGTAAGATACGGATTCAAGATTGGTAGTATAAACTTGAGAAGATTGCTTGAAGAAATTTCAACCTAGAAATTTCACTAGACGGATTTATATTTGTCCCCACATACTTGTTTTGTTGCTAGCTGTTCAGCAAAACGAAAGAAAGCTCTTTGCCGGCGGTGCAGTTGAATATGTGTGGAATTTTCGAAAAAATCCACGTCTTTATCATTTGGTGATCTTAAAACAGAGAATGGGCCGAGAATTTCATCCTTCGGGAAAAGATCAATTAGATTTGCCAACGAAAAAATCATTTCATGACGGACGGTTTCGTTTGGAGATTGGACACCTTTCAAGACGAGTTCGATCAAATGGCTGTGCAGAAGACCACGCATGGTGTTCTCATCCAACGAGTTGCAACCAGCTATATAATCAGAGAGGCGTCTGAAGAAATTCGAAGCTGATGCTCTGAGAGATAAATCTTCTACCTAAAAATGAGTATACAGGGGTGTATCGAAAAAACCGGAATTTGGGCAATTTTTTATGCTTTTTCAAAAATGACCCTATTAGGGGTAATTTGCGCGCATTTCCAACGATTCCCGGACCCTGAATAAGGGAATTAAAGTGTGTATTGAAGCGAAAATCAAAATTTTTAGATTTTCTGCTTGAAAAAAAACTTTCTGGAGATAAATTTATGTGGAAAATCGATTGATGCATTCCCGAAGCTTGAAAACGCTACTAAAAATTTTCGATTTTCGCTTCATACACATACTTCAATTTCCTGACTCAGGGTCAGGGAAGCGTTTTCAAGCTTCGGGAATGCATCGATTTCTCGCATAAAATCAGTCCTAATAGTCATTCTTGAAGAAGAAATTTTCGAATCGAAAAACATGAACAAATCGCCCAAATTTCGGTTTTTTTCAATACACCTTGTATGTATTGTAGCACATGAAGATGATAAAAATCATACCTCAATTAGTGTATGAGTGGAAGAATGAGCTAACAATTGCAGTACTGTGACAGGTATTGTCTTATCTTCTTGTAAACTCTGCAAAAATTAGTATAAACTATGAAAAAACCAGACTAAGAAACCTGTAAAAGTAAGCTAAGTGCAGTATGACGACGCGCACTGTCAGCTTCATTAATTCGCTGTGAATCCCATGCTTCCAACTCAACCAAAAGTTCCAAATATTTATGAAGTTGAGCATTCTTGGCAATTTTATCAATCTTCGATATCGATACAACTATCGCAATTAGCGCTTCTCTTGGGCTGCGACCTTTCAACGAGGAAAAGAGACGGATAATTTTTCTAAAATAAATGGATTTAATTATTAAAAAAGAAATATTTAAATTGTAAAAAGCACGAAAAAAGTATATTTTGAGAAGCAAAACTTTTTGCTCTATGATGATTCGAAACGGATTAATCGCAACAGATATAATTTGCATATATTTGACATGTTAAAAAATGGCGTCGAATCATCCTAGATTTTAGTCCAAAAATCGAGCTCAACATTAGCTCAAAAATCGATTTTTGAGCTTGAAATTAGCAAAATCGATTTTTATGGCCACAAGTGTTGTCTCAATCTTTCAATTCTCACCTCAAATATTCTTCCGGATTTTCAACAAACCCAACAAATCGGCTGATAGTAAAAAGAATCGTTGAAAGTTTCTCTTCGGATTTAAAGTGGCATTTACTAACATAAAGTATCAAAGTAGATGCAAAGTTCACAGCGACTTCTTTGTCCGATACAAATTCACTAAGCCTAAAAAGAAATCTTCAATTAAATTTTTTCCAACACATGCTCCATCAGTGACGTATAGCCAGGATTTCATGGGGGCAATTTACCGAAAATGATCAAAATGCCAATTTTTAGGGGGGAATGATAAAAAATCGCATTTTTTTCAACCTTCGACAATTTCGGGTGGGGTATTTCCCGAATTGCCTTCCCCCGTGCTCCACTGTAAAAAAATCATGAATTCCCTCGCTTTAATGTTAGAATAGGACTATAGAAAACATGCCTGCTCAAAATATTCAAGTACAAGTCGGGCAACTTCTTAGCACTTTTTGCATCTTTTGGTAGATGGTCCGCCAAGTAAATAAGTATTTTTTGAATGTGATTCAACAAAATTAGCGTTCCCAAGTTGATTTCTAAAAAATAGTTTTTTTTAAATCTCATAAAAATGAGACGTGATTTTGATTTCGAAACGTAAGGGAAGAACCCTCAAAATTCTTACCTTTTGATGCCTCTGGTAAATAAGCTTGCTCCAGAGTGATCACTTCATTCTCCGGTTGGAATTCATCAGCTAAAGTCAACAGGTTCAATATCCCTTCCAGGATCAAATTTTGAGTCGCCTTTGGGGTTCCATTATGAATCAAGGTGTTGCAAACTAATTCAATTGGAGTTTCGCCATTGATTTCTGATGTAAACTTGGCATTGAGTAGGCGAAATAGTCTATAAACAAATTCGGAACTAGTAGCGATTAAGTATCTCAATGAACGTGAAATTTTTCGAAAAAATTTTTTTCATCAACTGGAGTTGACCCCTTCTAGAGCTAATTTTATGCGGGAAATTCGAATTTCACATTTTCGAGACCTGAAAATCTTTCCCCAAATTAATAAATGGTTATTTAATGACGTATGGCATGTGATTCTTGTAAAAAATGTGGCCCTAAATCAAATTTTTATCAAAAAACTCACTAAAACATTTAAGGTTTGCTCAAAACTTGATTTTTGAGACCAAAATTCACTCAAAAACAATATTTTTAGTTCAAAAATCAATTTTTGAGCTCAAAAATCGATTTTTATGGCCACATTTTTGACAAGAATCACATGCCATACGTCATATAAATAAGCCATTTCTTGATTCTGAGAAAGATTTCCAGGTCTCGGAAATGTGAAATTCAGATTCCCGCATAAAATTACTCCTAGAGGGGTCAATTTCATATGATAAATTTTTTTCGAAAAATTTCACGTTTAGTGGAATCGATACTAGTTCCAAAAATTCTTATAAAAAAATATATTATAACTTACAAGGGAATTCGAGTCCATGAAACAAACAGACGAACAAAGGAAACCGGTAGAATAAATCCCGCCTCAGTGTCCCTTTCCAATGTTTGATTATAGTTCAAAATACTTGGCTCAATAAAAAACTTCCAAAAACATTGCAATTCTTCGTGTGCAAACGCGCGTTGTTGATAAGAATCGAAAATCTAAATAAAAATGTGTAAAAAATAATAAAATTTTCGGAGCTAGTTCACTTGTTGGGAGGCACTTATCATAGTCAAAAAGTCAAAAAACATCCTATTAGGGGTATTTTTAAGCAAGAAACACATTGGTGATGTTCTTTATGCGTGAAAATCAATAAATAATTCTAAAAAATTTTATTTTTAAAATTTTTTTATATCAAAAATTTAAAAAAATACCCTTCTAATAGGATATTTTCGACTGATTAAAAAAAAATTTCGGCTTTTTGACCATGATAAGTGCTTCCCAACAAGTGAACTAGAGTTCCAAATTTTCACTTACTTGTGCAAACGATGAGCAGACTTGCAATCTTAGCCCTTTCAAAAGCTTCATATAATGTTCACGTAGTTCATAAGCATGATTAAATCCCAATCGAATCAATAGAGCACAAATCGTACAAATCTTGAAAATAATAGCGCATTGCTTATCACTCAGTGAAGGTGTCAATTTTTTCACTATGTCGACAATATTATTGAGGCAGCTAAAATACATTGTCATAAATAGGGGTGCACAAGTTGCAAAAAGTAACACAATCCTTGTATCAGCCAGAAATATGCAAATGTTGAGCAAAATATTTTTTTCCATTGTGACAAATGAAACAACTTTGTCACCACGATATAAATTTTTGCACCATTATCACTATAAACATTTTATGTTCGTGTTAAAAATTAGCATATTTCTGGCTTTTTTGCCACCTTTTGTTACTTGTACATCCCTATAACGTTTTTTATGGCTAGCTTTACGAAAAATGTTGGCTACTTGGAGAAGCGGATAGAGAAGCCGCCCGTGCAATCTGGCAATTTAAGCAACATTGGACCCGCAAGTTCGATCCCACTAGACAAAAATTTTGATCTACAAAAAACTTTTTCTTACAATGGAGCAAAAATTTTTACTCCATTCTTTATAAGGAATGGTTTTTTGTATATCAAAATTTTCGCCCTAGTGGGATCAAACTGTGGGCTCAACGAAACTTGCCAGATCGGATGAGCGACTTCCTTATCCACTTCATCAAGTAGTCGACATAGCAAGTATATTATTATTTTTTCGTAAAGTTAGCCATGAAAAATGTTATAATCATAATCATTAAAAAATTTTTTTATTCATTTTTTGTTTACGACTTTCAATTACTTGTTGAGAAATTAATTTATATGGAGTTTTAATCTCCTTGAGATAATCGCTCTAGTAAGATCGAGGAAGAGTTATTTAGTTGTTCATGCATGGCCGAGGTCCTTATAAATGCAGTCGTAGAACAAAGCCGAGAGGAAGAGTGGACAATAGGTAAATGGCTGCTGAATGGAATGGCCAAGCAAAATTTGGGAGTGTTAATAAGCAAGTATATTATTAGTTGTTGACTTGTCTTGAACTTTTTCAGGGTAGCAAATCTTTTTCCTTCTTATGTATGTAACAAATCTCATTTTTTATCATAAACTTAAGCGAGTGAAGATAGATGATCTCTTTGTTCGAAAAATGTGTAAGAACTATTGTTTTTGATATGACAGGTTTACAACCACTTTGTTCATAGAAAGCTGACATACACGCTCCCGATTGTTATTAGAACCTAATAAAATCTTCATTTGAATGTGAATTTCTCTGACTTTAAACTATGTATTGAGGCAATTCAGCCGTGCCCCATTGAAATATAAAAAAAGTGAAATGAAATGTGTGCAAACTTTTACAATCTTTCATCTCGTCCAATTATCTCTCCTATCAAATGTTCAAATGGACAACGGATAAGCAATCGGAGGGTGAACGTCCATCGCTAACAAAGTCAATTGGAATAGGGCGGACTTTGAGATCAAAGTAATTCGCCGTGCCCAAGAGATAGACTTGGCACCACCATCACTGGACTTTATTTATGAACACACACCGGCGATTCACTTTCTTTGTTTCACAACTGCTTGTCAGAACATTTCAAAAATCAAATGTTCTCAATTTTTTTCGGTCATGTTTAACTTGTAGTTATTTATTGCTTTAGCAAGTTATTTATAATTTTTTAAAGAAATATATAAGCTGCAATTTTGAGTCATTCAAGGCTGACTTCGCGATTAGTAAAATTCCAACATTTCGAGCCGAGGCGGGAAATACTAACTCTTTTTGCAAAGGTGCATATTAAATTACAGNATTCAAGGCTGACTTCGCGATTAGTAAAATTCCAACATTTCGAGCCGAGGCGGGAAATACTAACTCTTTTTGCAAAGGTGCATATTAAATTACAGACCTAAGTCCGACGATGGAATATTTTGCGGATATCTAAACTGGCCACTGGATTGGCTTCCGCCGCCACTTATACGCATTGAAATTGATATTCTCAAAATTCTTTTGGCATTCGCATTTAAGCGAATGACGATAGTTGTGGTCAATTAGTGCCAATCGGATATTCAAATGGAAGTGCGAGAATTTCGAATGAAATGTGCGATATTAAACTTAAAAAGATGATCTTTCCTGTTATTGTACTACTTATATTGACAACAGGAATACAATCAGAATTGTGGCTAACTGGAAATCCGTGCAAGTAAGAGTAGGAATAAAGCATTAAGAAAGATTTTAGATATGAACTTGATCCAAATGGTCCTTTTCGGCAGTGTAGCTGTAGCGCTGTTGATATAGAAAATAGCGTTATAATAAAATGTGCCATGCAACAATGGACGACATTTCCACAAATTGCGAAAGCTTTCAATGTCGATGTAAGTGATATCAGGGTTGTTCCAAAAGTTTTCGGACTTCATAAAAATTTCTTAATGCTTTATTCCTACTCTTGTTTGCACGGATTTTCAGNATGTAAGTGATATCAGGGTTGTTCCAAAAGTTTTCGGACTTCATAAAAATTTCTTAATGCTTTATTCCTACTCTTGTGTGCACGGATTTTCAGTTAGCCACAATTCTGATTGCGCTCAATTTTATCAGTATAAGTAGTACAATAACACGAAAGATTATCTTTTTAAGCTCAAGTTGAATATCGCATATTTCATTCACTTTCATTTGAATGTCCGTTTGGTACACAAATATCGCCGTTCACTTCATGAGAAGTGAAGTCCGTGAACTTTTGGAACAGCCTGATATTTTTAAAAATCTATTTGACAATTTTATAGTCTACTTCAAAGCCTTCAATAGTCGCATTAACTGTAACAAACAGCGCACTCGTTTTTATCAATCAAGATGCATTCAAAGGCGAGAAAATTCAAATCTTAGATCTTAGTCATAATCATATCGAATCAATTAATGTGAATGCCTTTAGAGGATTAGATGTAATGAATAAAAAAATTTCATCATAAAAACAATATTTTATAGAAAACCATTTACCAACTATCTCTAACAGGAAATAGCTTAACTTCAATACCACATTGGGCATTCACTCATTTAGAAAAACTCCAATATCTTCATCTACAAGAAAATCAAATCGTTGAAATTAAACCAAATACTTTCAATGAAACCAAACTTCAAAATCTACACTTCCTCTATTTGGACAAAAATAAGATAGAAATTTTATCCAAAGATTCGCTATACAATATTCAACTGCAAGTTCTTACATTGGCTAACAATAAACTTCAAGAAATCGAGAAGCAGGCAATCCCACCTACCATTTGGTTTTTAGATTTGAAAAACAATTTGATGACCCAAGTAAATTCAAATTTGATAATAAAAAAATAAAAGAAAAATTATCTAGTTACCATATCTAGCCCTGAAAGAGTTAGACAAACTGAAAACGCTACATCTTGATGGAAACAATATCACAACTCTACACTCGCATCCTGAAGTTATGTTTGAAAATGAAATAGCGCTACACCTAAGCAATAATAAAATATCAGAATTAAGTAGCAATGCGTTTAAAAGTTTTAAAAAACTTAGCAAGTTGGATTTGAGTTATAATCAAGTAAGTGTACAAGAAATAATAAAAAATAGTGAAATTTTCAGATTTCTCTCGTCGATGAAGATTCATTTGATGGCATAGAAATTTTACAAGAAATGGATTTGAGCTATAACAGAATCGTTCATATTCCGAAAAATACATTTTCAAGAGTAGCAAAGAGTCTAAAGAAATTAAACTTGGAAGAAAATGAATTGCACGCAGTGCCTATGGCACTCAAGTATTTAGTAAGTTTAGAAATCTTGAACATGAACGGCAACAAATTAGCCAGGTAAGAACGGATGCAAGATTCGGTACTACTAAGGGTTAGCGAGAAAATGAGCCTTTTATACTTCATAAGCATGTGATTCTTGTTAAAAATGTGACCCTAAATAGGGCCGTTGGGATAAGAAGACTTTGTATAGAGAAACTAGATTTTAGTAGGTATCTCTGCGTGATCGTGTTTGTTTTTTGGGCTCGCTAATCCTTAATAGTACCCAAGATTCACATATATTTGTGGCAATTTAGCTTGGATATTAGCATCATGAACAATTTCAAGTCAACATTACAAGAACTTTTATTAGCATTTAATCGACTGACGAAGATACCGACAGGGCTTCTCGAAGGAATGAACAATCTAAAGCATTTGGATCTCTCAAAAAATCGAATACAAAATATCGAGCCTCTTTCTTTTGGCAAATATGATGGGCCAAGCAAAAACTTAATTCGCTTAAACTTGGCTGGAAATCAAATACAGTCAATAGTTGATCCCGGTGCATTCCTATATATGGGTTCATTAGCATATTTGGACTTGAGCTTCAATCGTATTCGACAAATGACAAGAAGTGCATTTGAACGACTAGATGGATTGGAGTCACTTTTTCTTCAAGTAAAGTCAATTTAAAAATCATCAAACCAGCGTTGCCTTTTTTATCTTTTAGAATAACGATCTAACAGAACTTCCAATATCAGCATTGTCTAGTCTAAACAAGCTTCGCTATTTACTATTAGACCATAACAAAATCACCAATCTACCACATTTTGCATTCCAATGGCAAGTGCACATTGAACGATTGAGTCTGAGTCACAATCAAATTCGTACAATAAGCGCAAAAACGTTTCATTCAACAAGTGCAACACACCTCAAGTCGTTAAATCTAGGACACAATCGGATAACCCATTTGCAAACTGGAGCTTTTGATAACTTATCAAATTTGGAACAACTATTGCTAGACAACAATTGGATAACAGGACTTCAGCAAAAGGTAATGGTTTCTCAGGCAGCATTTACAAAAGTTCACGTACACTTGAAATTTTATAACAAACAAATTAGGGGTACCCCTAAGGTCAAAATTGAAAAATAGATTCGGCATCGTATTCTTCATGTGGAAAACCCCCCGAGTATAAAAAATCAGCGCTAGAAACGCTAAAATAATCGAGATATGGCGGCCAAAATCGAATATAACTTTATATCATGCACATGATTTCGTGACTATACAGAGTGCGTCAAAAGTTCATTTTTTTCGTGTACACTTTGTATTCGATTTCGGCCGCCGTACCTCGATTATTTTAGTGTTTCTAGCGCTGATCTTTTATACTCAAGGAGGGTTTTCCACATGGAGAATACAATACCAAATTTTTCAATTTTAACCTTAGGGGTACCCTGATTTGTTTGCAATAAAATTTCAAGTATACATGAACTTTTGACGCACCTTGTAGATATTTACAAACTTGATCAACCTACGTCAACTAACATTATCCGGCAACAAAATCAACCATACAATGGATTCCGTCTTTATGAACCTGCCTAGATTGACTCATTTATCGCTAGCTCGAAACAAACTCAATCGATTACATAACGGAATCTTACAAAATGTACCAAAGTTGCACAGTCTAGACTTAGGCCATAACGAATTTGTGACATTTGATATGACATTCCTTGAGGACAATCAAATTCAATTACAACAGATTGATCTCTCTAATAACAAACTAACAAGGTATACATTTAAAGATATAAAAAATAAGTATAAAGTTGTTTAGAATCGATGTAAGTGCTACTAGAAGAACTTTGACTAGACTCAACCTTAGCTTCAACAACTTACAATTTTTGGATGGAAAAACTTTACAAAATTTTGAAAAACTTGTCCATATAGATTTGAGCAACAATCAGCTCATTGAAATTCATGCTCATGCCTTTAAAAATTGCCCACAGTTAACCTATATCACTTTGAAAAATAACAACTTGAGAAGGATATGGCCTAGATCGTTTGCACATCAAGTAAAATCAGTTTTTTTAAAAGAAGTAACAAAGGTTAATCGTTTAGAAATTAATTACCAGCTTGGACTTTAGCAACAACTATTTACATGAGTTAGAATCAGGGGTCTTTGGAAAAGAGAATGTTATTCGCTTATACTTACGAAAAAATAACTTTACAAAAATTCCAACGCCGGCATTAAACAGTATCACCAAATCATTAACCTATCTAGACCTTAGCTACAATTCTATTCAAAATCTCGATAGACAAAGCTTTAAAGAACTACAAAACATCACATCGCTAATATTAAAAGGCAATAAAATTGAAAGTATTGAAGAGGATACTTTTTCCGAAATGACAAAATTGCAATATTTGGATTTGAGCCATAATCCAGTAACAAGTTGGAGCCCGAATGCATTTCAGGTAAAAATCTATTCTATAGTTCGTTTCTCTGAAATAATAGAAAAAAGTTCGGCCATATATTTCATTAGTCAGTAATTGCCAGAACGTCTGATCTTGCAAGTTAAGCAACGTTGAGTCCGCTAGGGTAAAACTTTTAAATTTCGGAAAAATTTTTTCTGAAATTCAAAAGTTTTGACTCTATCGAGGATCAAACCTGGGACCATCTTTTTATAGGCAGCTACCTTTTTCTATCATTCAGGGAAACGGACTATAATATTGATTCCATATGATCTTTTCAGAAAATAAGTTCATCTCTCAAAGTGCTCAACTTGGCAAATACAGGACTATTTTCTTTTCCGAAAATAAATCAAAGAGGAATTCAAGAGTTAAATGTTAGCCAGTAAGTAGAATATTAGAAACTAGTATCGATTAGGTATCCCACTGAGCGTAAAATTTTTCCATCATCTGGAATTGACCCTACTAGGGGTAATTTTATGCAGAGAATCCGAATTTTACATTTCAAACCTGAAAATCTTTCCCCGAATCAAGACAAGGCTATTTATATGACGTATGGCATGTGATTCTTGTAAAAAATGTGTCATAGCCTTTTCTTGATTCGGGGAAAGATTTTCAGGTCTCAGAAATGTGAAATTCGGATTCTCCGCATAAAATTACCCCTAGAGGGATCAATTCCAGATAATAAAAAAAAATTTTGAAAATTTTTACGTTCAGTGGGATATATAATCGATACTAGTTACGAATATTAAATAGTCAATCTTCTATGCTTTTAGTAACAAAATCTATGAAATTCAAGCAGATGATATTAAAGGCTTCAAGAAACTATTAACTCTAGATATTTCTTACAACAATCTAATTGATATAAAGCCCGATACATTCGAAAGTCTAGTAGAACTTCAACATCTCAATATAAGTGGGAATCGGCTTCGAGTGTTTAGTGGAGATCACTTTAAGCATATTTATCAAGTAAGAGTAGCCAACAATAATACGGAAAAGAATGATAATTTTCAGCTAGAAAGCTTGAGAATGACTGATATGGGTTCACTTGTACGAATGCCAGATGCAATTAGCTTTCGGTATTTACGACAACTTAAAGAATTAACAGTAAAAAAATAATGTAAAAAATTAAGAAAAAATTTAATAATTTAGATTTTCAATTTACCTCAAGTTACAAACTATAACATTAGCAAGATACTTGAAGTATTACCACCACTCAAATCTATACATTTTGAAGTTAAAGATGAACTATTTCATGAGCAACTCAAAAACGCCGATTTACGTTTGCTTCGTTCTATTACAATTACAGGGGCTAATTTAAAAAAGGTAGAGATGTGTTAGTTATAATCAGTGCTTGAATCTGTTGTGTTTGTTTCCACAGAATCATTGTGTTTTGTTGTACAACTGATTCAAACACTGACTATAATATGATGAAGATATATCTTCCAACATTTTCAGATTGATATGGGGGCATTTGAACGCCTACGAGGATTCCGAATCAAATTAACCATCCGCGATACTGGAATCAAGCACTTTCCTCCATTTGTATTCAATACGTTATCAAGAGTTAGCTTCTTGTTTCTAGAACTAGTAAATAACAAGATAGAAACACTGAATCCGTTTACTCATACAAAACCGCCTATTTCGAATCAGCATGGAACAATACTTGAAGGGTTGAGTTTAAAGGTAAGAAAGTCACATTTCATATCTGGCAAAAATAGAGAATACCAGAAACTATATTATTATACAAATCTAGAGTAATCAACACAATTAACTTGATAACTTGGTCGACAAAAAATAGGCTCTAGGATGATTCAAAATCGATTTAAAAAACGTCAAATATGCGAATTTTGTGTTATATTTGTGGAGAATAATTCGTTTCAAATCACCCTAGACCTAAAAAATATGCTTCTATAATAAATTTGAAATTTAGGGCAATCCAATACTTTGTGACTGCAGAATGATCTGGCTAGAACAATGGATTGAATATGCAGCAGAGGATGCAAACTGGGATGAAATCAGAGAAAATCTAGCAGAAACACCCTGTTCTGATCGAGCTGGAGACACCGACACCTTACTTTCTGTCTACAGTCAAACAGAAACCAAATCATTGAAGCTATATTGTGATGAAAATGGAATGAGGAGTATAAGCGCTAGTAATATAAATACAAGAAATTTAGTTTTAACTGTTCTCATTCATTTGATTCTGTCACATTTCGTCTTCTATTAAGCCATACATGAACAAAATGTATGGTGTCATGTTCTATTGCGCGCCATCGGAAAGTGGACGATATATTCAAAATTCGCATATTTCTTAATTTCCAGTTTCCGGAGTTCGCAATAGACCCCAGATCATATGTGGGCAAGGAGGGGACATAATCCCCCATTTCGCCGCATTCGCAAAAAATTAAGTACCCAATTTGCATTTTTTTTAGCAAAATAAGAAAAATTTGAGATTTTTATGTATGTAAAAAAATCAAAATGAGTAATCAAAAAAATAACTTTCAAATCACGAAAATCGCCTTTTTTTATAGACCCAATTCGAAAAAATGTGAAATGGGTAATAGACCCAATTCGCATTTTTGCTCGCTAATCTCATCCCTTGCTCACGTATGCGCCCCAGATGTAAAGTTATTCTCTTGTTTATAGTTTTCCTTTCTCACTTATTCACGGGTACCCCTTTTTTCACCTACCTTTGAACTTTTCGTAAAGGAATCGTTTGTTTCGGCTTATATTCATTGGCAATTGTTTCACAAAATGAGCTCAAATTCAATAGTTTGCTTATATCTATAACAAATAAAGATAATTTAAAAAATAGACGATATTATATAATTACCAAAAATTCCGGAAAGACTTCGGAAAAGAACATTAAAGAAGACGTCCAATTCACTTGGTCGGCAACTAGCCAAATATCGAAAAATGGCAGCACGTTTCGTTTGACCACGAGTGGCAACATGTGCTTGAAGTTTACCATAAAGGAGTCTAAAAATGTCAAATATTGTTGGCCCCTAACAAGGAAACCGATTGAATGAAACCCTCAGATTTCGATGAAATTTAGTTAGTTTTGTTCGCCATACCGATTTACTATATAAACTATCGGAATTATCGGCCCATAGAGCTTCATAATGGAGATATAAGGTCATCAAGTTGACTTATATTCAAATAATAAGGGGTTCAAATCGGGTGAATTTGATGGCCATTCTTCTCTTATGATAAAATCAGGACAATGTTCAGACAGCCAATCTTGAGTTCCGTTTGCCTTAGGCGGTCTTATTGGAAGCACCATACTTCATCGCCGAAAAGATCGCTTGACCAAGAAAGAAGGTATTCTTCCAGCATTTCCTCAGATGACCGATTTATTCTGCACCCTGTATCTCAACCAGGAAACTCATGGACCGATAATTTCGATAGTCCATATAGTAAAAGTATTGTGAACAAAACTAGCTAAGTTTCATCCGAGGGTATCGGTTTCCATATAAGTGACTTGGGCCAAGTCTAAACAATTAGAATACTAATTACCTCATCAAGAAAGGCATCAGCTCTAGCCGATGCTCTTCTTCCACAACACTATTTTGCTCATCAATAGTAAACCGAACCAACTCGTCGCGAAATTTCTTCTCATCGATAATATTCTCAAAATTCTCTCTAAAAATTTTCGCCACTTTATTTTTTCAACGGACCAAAAAATCTACCTGTAAGGAGTCAGAAATTTGAATCTATATGAGAAGACACAGTTTAATGCAGCTTTCTGAAGCTCCGGCTCGCTTGACAATAAAAGCTTAAAAAATTGATTGTATTAACAAATGTTTAAAAAAGGCCTCTATATTTAAAAATAGAGATGGGGATTTTTCCGAAAAAAACCGGTTTTTCCCAGATTTTTCCGAAAAAATATGGAAAATTTAAAAAAATTTCTTTTCACCCCCAGAAAAAACTATTTACAAGCACCAAAATGTAAAAATTTCTTCTCCCTATGAAATTCTAGAAATCAAGGTTTTCTTTTTTATTTTCCGTTTTTAGTTTTTCCGAAAAAAATCTGGAAAAATCTCTCAACCCATCTCTATTTAAAAACAATCGATCAGTAAAAATTTACCGTTCGATAAACTTTTAACCGATCGGTTGTATGTAAAACCAGAACCAAAGACTAACCTCTTCATAAATTTCTCGGATTTCACTCTCTCGAAACACAGATTTAGCGCTAGAAAACTGTGCAAAAACATTGAGCAGCAATTGAAGTGCCTTCGAAGTGCGTTTTCGACCATATCTTTGGGGCTTTTGCACATTCTCTGCTTCAACTGATTCTGGAGCTTCCTCGACATTTCTATTACTCGTTAGATCTTCAGTGCGTTGAGAGGAATTGTCTGATGGTTGAAATTCATCTCTAAACAAAAATAGAGAAGAACCAAATGCATAACTCTACCTATACAAATCTATTAGAACAGGAGATAAAATTTTAGTCCTTCTTTCAGCAACATCAGTAAAACCACCTAGTAATTTAAACAGCTGCAGGCGAAACGAAAAATAGTCGGGAACAATTTGCTTTTCTGATTCAAATTGGCTCATAAGTTGAGTTGATTCTTGGTCCAAAGTTTCAAAACTATGAATTTTTCGCGTCACTTGTAGAAGAACATCTCCAAACTCAGCCCAGAATTGATCTATTGGAAGCCCATAGGCATAGGACTCAACTAGCTCTGCAACCATCGGCCATAGCAAGGTAAAATTGTCAAATAATTGAGCCAAGTAGAATCTCAATATAAGCTTAAAAAATAAGATGATCAAGGACTTATTGAATATAACTCTTTTCATGGCCAATCAGAAAAAAAGTATCGTCCAGGAGCAGATGGTGAAATAGCCATCTTGAATGGGGAGAGCTCGATCCTCACAGGGTCAAAATTTAATTTTAGCGAATCAGAAGTTGTAAAAGCAAGCCCCCCATAAAATTACATGAAAAATTTTTCCTATCGTTACTTTTTGATTTTTTCTTCTATTGGACTCTCTACTGATAGTGATAGCTCTAAGAAATATCACTTAGAGCTTAGGCTTATCGAAAAATAATGATAGGCAAAAATTTTTCATATATTTTTATGGGGGTTTGCTTTTACAACTCTTTCTGATTCGCTAAAATTAAAATTTCGACCCTGTGAGGATCGAACCCACCCCATTCAAGATGACTATCTGCTCATGCGCTAAGTGGCTCTAGGAACTTTCACAACGGAACTTCCACAGCGGGGTTAAAAACGACATGCGGAACTTCCACAACGGAACTTTCACAACGGTCGATTTTTTTCACTTTCCCGTGATCAAAAACAAAAAATTCGTTCATATTCGAGTTCTCCATATCGAAAAACCCCCTGAATACAAAAAATCAACTAGAAAAATTGTTTAAATTCGATGTTTTTGTCCCCTCGATCCCCCTTAGTAAAAATACTGTAAAATACCGTTGTGAAAGTTCCGCTTTTTTCAAGGGGTTAAAAAATCGAATTTTGAAAATTTTTTCAGCTGCTTTTTTGTATCTTCGATATGGGGAACTCTAATATGAAGGAATTTTTTGTTTTTGATCACGGGAAAGTTGAGAAAATCGACCGTTGTGGAAGTTCCGCTTTTTTTGTTGTGAAAGTTCCTAGAGCCCGCTAAGTGAACGACTTTTTTCTGGTTAGTCATGAAAAGAGTTGTAAAGTTGAAATTATACAGCTCTAGGCTAAAAGAAAATTTACATTTTCCAGTAATTCATTTGAAAAATTTAAAGGAAGATAACGAGAATGGCTGCCATATTTGAGCTTTCTTAAAATAGCTACTCGTTGTCGATAAGTATCCATAGTAGCCGGTGTATTTTCAGCATCCAAAAGAATTGAAAAAACTGTTCTTGATTCATCTTCCTAAAAAGATCAGATGAATTATACAGGGTGCTCCTAAAAACCCCCCAAAGTTTGGTCATTTTGTGGTCAAAATTTTTTCTCCAAAATGACTCATTGGGGATGTTTTTATACGAGAAATCGATTGTGCGCATCAAAAACCCCTGAAAACGCCTCCAAGATCATGAAATATCCAATTTTCGTATTTTCAAGTAGAAATTCCTACCGAAAATAACTAAAAATACTAAACTCGTACATTTCATGGCCTGGGAGGCGTTTTCAGGGTTTTGATGCGCGCAATCGATTTCTCGCATAAAAATACCCCTGAGTCATTTTGGAGAAAAATTTTTTGCCAAAAATGACAAATTTTGGGGTTTTTTGGAGCACCCTGTAAACTGCAAAATCTACATTTTTTAATTTTATGTAGGACAAATGTGGATCAAACAGCCTTAAAACATTCAATGATAATCGACGAATGGAAGACCATGGGTGACAAAAACAAGGTTGAAAGATTTCGATCATTTCCATTAGCATAGTTTTGGGCTCATCTATAGAATGAAAAGCACGAGAGACTTCGTCAATTAAGCGCTGCTAAAATAGGAATAACACAAATTGGTACTGTAAAATAGACTGCGATACAAGTATTGGAAAATTACCTGGTCTTGTAATAATTGTACACATGTAAGCATATCTGATAATGGAGCTTCTTCAAACATAGAAACTAAACAATTCACTTTACTAAAAGCTTTTGGGGTTATTCAAGTCTGGGGAGTCCAATAATGTAAAAAATTTGAAATTTTTTTTGTTTTCATGTCATTGGGCCCCCAGACTTGAATAGCCCCAAGCTCTTTTTATTATATACGCTTTTAAAGAACCAATATAGAAAAAGTAAAGTAAATTTTTTGCAACGTACTTGATCGATTACTAGAATAAAGCCACTTGACAAAAGCATCATAAAAAGATGGTCTTGTTGAACTAGAAGGCATTTCATTCACATTCATTTCGTGGACTCTTTCATTTGATCTCATAGATTTCGAAACAGGCTTCTATAATTAATACATTACATGGTGTAGGAACGTAGACAAGGTGTGAAAACGCACTACAGAAATGATCCTGTGTTTAGCCTGGGGGACTCCCTCATCAGACGCTCCTTTCTCCCCCACATTGCCCATGTATAATCCTGAATACGTAACTGGATTCAAAAAATGTATGATACTGTTAAGTAATAAAACAAGGAATTTTTCAATGAGAACAAAGGTTTCAAAAATCATTCACTAAAAAATAAAATTATTTCAACTTACTTTTTTCATTTTATCATGTTTCTTAGCCGCCCTCGTATTAGATTTAACATGCATCCTTTCGATTTATGAATAGTTTACTCTAAACAAAGATCTTATATTGGGTTGTTCCAAAAGTTTTTACATTTTACTTTTCATAAAGTGAAAAATGAAGTGTAAAAACTTTTGGAACAACCCAATAGCCATTTTTGACCATATTCCCGAGGTCTAGGCCAAAAAAAGTAACGCCAGATTCGTGATCAGGCTTACAAAAACCCTAGAAAGGTCGAAAATTTCGTCAAAAATCGAATTGTATAGCCAAATATCAGCATTTTAAAATAGGGGTGCATTTTTGAGACCTAATATTTTGAAAAAGTCTTATATTGACACGAAAACATGACCTATTCTCAAAAAGACTGATTGGATCGTATTCAATATACACTCTTACTCAATACTGAACAAAAAATTTTATCGAAAGCGAGCGAAAAATGCTGAAATTAGATATATTTTTGGGGCCGACAATACTTATGTTACAACCAGAGGTCGAAGTCGGGCACGGATCATCCGGGCCTAAGCTCGGACGGCCCTTCATCCTGGCCTAGATAATCCGGCCCCAGGCATATGTATTCACGCATCCAGGGTGAGGTGATCGATTTACGAGGAGTTCTTCCGAGCGCTTGGAAGCGCTCGGAAGAACTCGTAAGCACTCAGAAGAGCTCGGAAGCACTAGGAAGCAATCGGATCAGATCGGAGATCTCGTTCGGGGGCGCTCGAAGATCGGGTCGGAAAATCTTCACTGCCCTCCGAGTGCGATAGCGCTCGGTCCCCAGTTTATGAAATTTAAAAAATTGAAGAAAATTCAACAATTCGTAATTTTGCTGAGTAACTTCGTTAATTTTGCGAAAATTTGTTAATTTTTTAACGAAATCAATGGAAAAAAGGTTTTTTTCCCAAATACGAAGTTGATACCTAATTTTTGACCTGTTACGACGGTTAGGGAGGGTGACACCCTCCCATTGGGCAGGCATGGGCCCAGGCCGGATGAAAGGGTCGTCCGGGCCCAACAGGCCTAGGGCCGGAAGTTGGGCCGGGCAATTCGGGTTTAGGCCCGTTATCCGGTAATTTTTCTGGCCCGGATAACGGGCCTAAGCCCGGTCCTAATCCATCCGGGCCTAGGCCCGTTGGGCTCGGCCCGGATCATCTGGGCCTCACAGGCCGAAGCCCACTATCTGGGCTTTACGGGCCTAGGTCCGGGATGGGCTTAGGCCCGTTTCGACCTCTGGTTACAACCTAATAGATGTTTCTGGCGCAAAAATTTATTTCTTTTTCTTTGTAAATTCCCCTTTGCTTTCAAATTTTGTAATGCCAAATAATTTCTTTTTATTTTCTCATCTATTTCAAATAATATCTAAAAAATTTTTACCGTTTGTGAAATATTGTTTTGAGTGCTTTTCCTTGGTATACACAATAACGAGATGGAACGATGGTTCAAACTAGGGCTGAGCGTTTTGCGGGGTTTTTGAAACCCCGCAGCTGAGATCTCGTTACCTTACAATAAAAAGTGGCGGGTTTTCATCAAACCCCGCAGGTTTTTATTATCAAAATCTGAGGGGTTTGATGAAACCCCGCTACTTTTTATTGCGAGGTAATGAGATCTCAGCTGCGGGGTTTCAAAAACCCCGCAAAACGCTCAGCCCTAGTTCAAACAACACAAAACGGAATGAACAATAACGGGATGTACAAGAACGAGACGACAAGAATGAAACGATTTCAGATCTCGACTCCTAAAAGGAATTTTGATATGGTGTCAAAGACTTTTTTACTCACAAGGAACATGTACGAAGTGACGCATGAATTTTTCAAAAAGTTCTATATATTCTGAAAGAGCATACTTGGTAACTTTTAGAAATGAAAAAATTAGCTGCTATAATTCTAATCCCGAGGAGATAAAAAATATATACTATTATATAGGAAAAAATGATTCTTTCAATCAAAAAGCAGGATGGTTCAGTGGATTGGTTGCAGGCCCATGGCTGGACGGTTCGGGGTTCGACTCTCCTTACCGTCCAAAAGTTTTTGCCATTGCTTAAAAATTGTTTATTTCAGGATTAGTGTTATATAGCAGCTAATTTGGTTATTTTTAAAGGGTTATCAGGTATGCTTTTCAGAATACAGTGAAAACTCCCAATAAGCCCATGGGCTTATTGGGAGTTTTCACTGTATATAGGACTTTTTGAAAAATTCAAACGTCACTTTGTGTATGTCCCTTGTCAGGATAAAAAGCTGAGAAAGTTTTTTCCACTATCTAAAAGTTTCTTTAAGGAGCTGAGACCTGAAGAAAAAAATCATCCCGTTATCGTCTTGTTTTTGTCGTCCCGTTTTTGTGTCCCGTTCTTGTTCGTCCCGTATTGTGTACAAGAGAAGGCAAAAGTTCTGATCTAGGCGGAAAAAATTCCTGACATTGTCAAAAACGCTGAAAAAGTGTTTTCTCGTCCAGAATTGTCGAGGAAACACGTTTTTGAAACGTCAAGACTTTTGTCCCTTGGGTCAGGACTTTTACCACACTGTATGCCTCTTCCTTCTTTTACTTTTTATTATTTATGTACAAATCAAAGTTTTAGACAAAATGCTATTCTATATCAGGGCCATGTGTTCTAAATATGCTCCAATGACGTGTATAAATATTTCACAAAAACATCATGCTTTCGTTTCACATAAATTGTTTTCTTCGAAATCAAAAGATAAGGATGAATCCAAATTAACGAATCAAGAATCGCTATTGGATAGACAAAAGGAGCGCATAAAAAAGGATTATGATATCTCGCTGGACGAGTTGGATAAGAAATTAGAAGAGCAATTAGATGAACTGCATAAAAAGAACCCCGAGAAAAGGCATGAAAAGGTTATTCCAGAATTCAAAGATATTAAAGAAGCTAAATCAGAAGGAGAGAAATTAGACCCAACATTTATGAATTTTTCGACAATGCATAATGTAAGTCATAGGATAGGACAAGAATCCACGTGCAGAATCCGAACTTTTATTTTCGCGTCAATACGCTACCCTGAATCAGGGTCAAGGAAGCATTTTCAAGCTTTAAGAATGCACGCAATTGATTTCCTGCGTAAAATTGCTCCTAGAAATGTCATTTTTAGAAAAAATTTCCGGGTTTAAAATCATTAAAAAATCTTTTTAACCCCCCCCCCTTAAGGGTTACTCATCCATCTGACTAATCTTTTACGGGGGGGGGGGTTACCTTTGAGGTATGCATCAGACCTCGATCATATTGTACTCTTATCAACTCAATTCTCTGCGAGTTACCATTAGCGTTCAAGCATTTCAAAAAAGTTGCCAAAAAAATTTTCAAGTAATTTGTTTGATTTTGACAACTTTTGCTTGAACGCACTCTTAAAATCCAATGGAATCAAAGTATCAAAGAATTTTTTTAGAAATCGAGCCGTTCAAATCTGTTAATTAGTTGGAAATCTGCTGGTTTTGTTCTTTTGGGTCTTGGTTTGGGCGTTGGATATCTTCAGTATCTTGATCACTTGGTTAGTTACTTTTTTTACTACTTCAGTGAAATTTTATACAGCAGGATTTAGATGATTTTTCACTAAAATAGGCCATTTTTTTTACCAAAAAAGCAAATTTTCACCAAAAATTGTAAATTTCTGAGCATTTTCAGCTTAAAAGCAAGCATTTTCAAAAAATTTTTGCTGGTTTTTTGCTTTTTAGTAAGAATTTTTAACAAAAAAATTTGCCGTGTGGAGCGTGGCAACCAAAAAAGTCGCCTAAAATTTGTACACTTCAGCCCCCTCAAAAATTTTTTTCTGGCTTTGCCCCTGCGTTTTTCTTTCACTTTTAGCTTTCATAGTATTCTTTTAGAAAAAGGAAGAAAAAGAAAAACAAAAAATTATGCAACTTGGCAAGGCTAAAATTGGCGGTGATTGGGAATTAATAAACACCGAAGGCAAACTAGAGCGTTCGCAAGATTTGAAAGGAAATTGGCTACTTATTTATTTTGGATTTACTCACTGCCCCGATATATGCCCAGAAGAAATTGAAAAAGTTAGCTTTTTTATGATTAATGAATTTTTGGAGCTAGTTTACTTTGTTGAATTCATTTATCATGGTCTAAAAGTCGAAAATTTTGTTTCTTTTAAAATCAGTCGAAAAACATCCTATTAGGGGGTTTTTTAGTCGCGAAACACATTGGTGATGTTATTTTTGCATGAAAATCTATAAAAAATACTGAAAAACTTTATTTTTTGAAATGGTAGGCTTTTTGGTATCAAAAATGAAGTTTTAATCCAGAAAATGAAGTTTTTCAATATTTTTTTATAGATTTTTACGCAAAAATATAACATCACCAAATGTTTCTCGACTAAAAAACCCTAATAGACGAAAAAATTTTCTTTTGGACCATGATAAATGAATTCAACTAAGTGAACTAGCTCCGAATTTTTTATTAAGATGGTTAAAATTACTTCGTTGCTAGAGAAGAATCGTGAATGGACGTCTTTGGGTGATAAGGCTAAAATTGTACCAGTTTTTATTTCTGTTGACCCAGAACGTGATACAGTAGCGCGAGTGAAAAAGTACTGCGAAGAGTTTTCGCCTAAAATTCGTGGTTATACCGGAAGTTCGGAGCAAGTTCGTTTGGCTAACTTTATAACTTCAGTACATGTCTTTTTTTAGGTTCCCGCTGTATGCAAAACATTTCGTGTTTATCATAGCAAAGGTCCTGCCACAACGGATAAAAACGACTATATTGTAGATCATACCGTTATTATGTACTTGATTGATCCCGAAGGAAAATTCCTCGATTACTATGGAAACAATAGAAGCGCTGAAGAAATAGCGGATACTATATCAAAGAAAGCATATACTCGTGAAGTCTTGTCTAAGAAAAAAGGCCTTTTTTCATTATCATCATAATGCTTTAGGACTTTGTTGTAATTAGTGATCGGAAATTTTGATCATCAAAATCGATCAAAACTGCATGTTTTTACTCGATTAAGATCGAAAACTTGCTTGTATTTTGATGAGACCCCTTTAGATCTACAAGTAGACCCAAATTTTTATCTTTTTCCAAGTCTATGCCCCCAGTTTTGATTAAATTTTGATCGTTTTTTCAAAAACATGCAGTTTTAACTTTTCATCTTACCTTTATTTTGATAGTTTTTTTCAAAAACGACCAAAATTTGATCAAAACTGGGATATCAACTTGAAAAAGATTAAAATTGGGGTCTACTTGTAGGTGTAAGGAAGCCTCATCGAAATGCAAGCGAGTTTTTGCTCATAATCAAATAAAAACATGTAGTTTTGATCGATTTTGAAGATCATAAATTTTCTTGCGTTTGCTTTAATATTGTTGATTTTGATATAAATTTTTTATTGTTGTATTTTAATAATTTACTGGCTCTATGCCAAATTTATTTGTGCAGTTTTCTATTTTGCTTTTTATGGTAATTCTTAGCTACAATGGCAACTTCACAATCTAGAGAATTTGTTGTTAAAGTTCCAAAGTAAGAAATTGTTCGAGGCACTTATTCGGAATTCCCCTGTGGAGGTCAAAAAGTTGATTGTTGAGCTCATTATGTGCCAAAAATCGATTTTTGAGCTCAAAATTGAACTAGAAATCGTCCTGTGGGTCCACAGAAGGCATTCAAAATTGAGCTAAAAATCGAGATCAAAAAGTTGATTTTTGAGCTCATGTGCCAAAAATCGATTTTTGAACTAGGAATTGATTTGTGGGTCCACTAGGAGACATTCCGAATATCTGCCTTGTTTGAATTGTGTAGTTTTAAAATTAAAGTTAGAGCTATTGACACACAGTGTTGTGGCGTGGCAATTATTATCACTGGATAGAATTTCACAATATTTTTAGGCAACCCGAAATGAAACGCTATTCTATTCTTAAATTCGGCGACAGTCTTAACATCGATCTTCCGAACTGGTCTGCTAAAAAAGTTTCTATGGTTCGAGAAAACAGCCAAGCTCCAAATTTATTGGAAGAAGTTAAGCAAGAATTCGGTGAAGGTACTGAATATGGTAAAGCAGCCCGAGAAGAAGCACGCCGGAAGAAATATGGCCGTTCGAAGAAGGTCTATGAACACGATAGACAGGCTTGGAATTTGACTATTACGGAACCCAGTGGCAAAGACCGAAAGTTTCGGTCGATTCGCGAAGGTGGAGCTGGTGATCACGCNCGTTCGAAGAAGGTCTATGAACACGATAGACAGGCTTGGAATTTGACTATTACGGAACCCAGTGGCAAAGACCGAAAGTTTCGGTCGATTCGCGAAGGTGGAGCTGGTGATCACGCAGATTATTGGATCTTTCAAAAAGTACGTGGACCACGAGATCGACAATTTATTGCTAGAATGATTCAGCTGAGTCGCAAAAATAGTCTCAATGACGTTGAGACGCTTCATACATGGGCAGGAGGGGTTCCATATTTTCGAAAAATTGCGGGAATATAGAGGCAACTTCAGGAAAAATGCGGGGGGGGGGGGGGGTCTGCAAAAATCATCAACCAAAAAATAGTCGCCAAAATTGTCATTTTGCCCAAAAATAACACTTTAGTTATTTTTTATTCAAAGATGGCTGATAAAAAGGTCGCCAGGCAAAAAATGCAGGGGCACGACGGGGGAAAATGATTAAAAAAGGAGCATGCACCTAAAATTCAATTTTTGGCGAATTTTTAGATTTTTGGTGTCATTCTTCATAACAATCGCTTCAATAAGCACGATTTTGGTGAAATTCGTGAGGACCAAAAAAATTTTTTCATAGGGGATTTCCAGATGGCTCATCTTTTGTAGATTTTGAAACTAGATTTGGGAGTCTATATTATAACTTTATAGGTTGGTGATGCATTTCATGCTTATAAAGTCCACGATTGGTATAAATTATTGCCTACAGTCACTTATGACACATTGGATGCGGACAAAGCAGAAGAGAGATTCCAACAACGAAATAAGGTCATGAACCAGTTTGCACTCAAAGCTCAGATTCAGCAAGAGATTAAAAAAGAAGAGGGGGAAGAAGTTGTTACTACGAAAGCCGCTAGTTTAGTATGTTTAGTATCAAAAAGCATTTTCAATCGCTGTTTAGAAAATCAAAGATGAAGTGAGTTCTGACGAAGAAGATGAGGCTGGGGCAGATGAGACGGGTCTTTCTAAAGAGAAACCATCTAAAAAGAAAAAGAATGTTCGCCCACGAAAGGATAAAAAAGTTCGAGTTGAGAATGCTGATGAAGTTGCAGGTACACATTCTTAGTGGTGACTAGTGATGCTCAAAGTTATAAAAAATGACCATTTTATCACCTGTTTCAAATAAGCGAATTTTTGTCAAGGTATAACACTTGTTCGTGGTGGACAAATTTTGTAAACATGAGACGATTTCTCAAGCATTCGAAGGCCCCTGGTACTAGTGTTAAATGGTCCGAACGCGCTTCAAATTGAATTTTTTTAAATGAGATTAATGCATGGAGGAATTTTTGAAAGTCATATCAAGACGTGAAGTGAAGTTAGTTCCTAGTGCCAAATTCGTCACCATATACAAGTTATACCGTGACAAGAACTCGCATATTCGAGGGGATGACAAGAATTGAACAAAATTTTCCTTTCTAACTTTGAGCACGATGATGATTTAGAAGGGAATGTGGCTAGTACATCGTAAATAACACAATTCTTTATATTTTTAGGCTACGAATCGGACGATGGTGATGACGAAGGACGGGAATTTGACTACATTACTGATTCAGGATCTGATACCGAGTAAGTTAAAATTTTTTATTTGTTTTTAATATAAAAACAACAAAAAAACTGATATATTATATCACAGAATATAAGGTAGTGAAATAAACTACTAGCACAAGGCGATTAGATTACCCGCTTTTTGTATAAATTTGGGAACATCTCTGAGATTAGTACGATCAGATAAATGATTTGAGTCACCCGCTAAGATTCGCTTGATTTTGAACTTCTTTGTCAAACTAGTAGATGTTTGGCTGTCAAGAGGTAGATTTTTGTTGGCATTCTCCTCATCCTCGTTGGCATTTTCTTCATCCTCGCCGTTGTCTTCACTCGATTCAAAATTTCCATTTTCGTCGATTGTCGATTGGATAGTTTCAAGTTGATACTTTGAGATGGTACACTGCCCAGTATATTTGAATTCTCCAGATAGGACTTTATGACATGCTGCGATTGGTGAACCATGGCTGACTATTAAGATATTGCCTTAAAAATTTTTTGAGATAAGTTTGAACTTTTTATCTCTTACCTTTATGGTTATTTAGAACATGCTCTAAGGTCATTTGTATTCTTTCTAAACAATCTAAACTATTGGCTTCTTTTGATAGCTTGTCTAAGAACACTTTGTAACTGTCATCAATTAAGTTGAATTGTTCTCTAAAGAATTATGGTTTATTTTAGAGATTTGAAAATTTGAATCAATTTTGATGATCAAAATCGATCAAAACTGCATGTTTTTACTCTATTATGATCGAAAACCTACTTGCATTTCGATGAGGTCTCCTTAGATCTACAAGTAGACCTTCAAATTTTTATCTTTTTCCAAGATTATACCCCCAGTTTTGATCAAATTTTGATCGTTTTTGAAAAAAATTTCAAATTTGGGCCAAAATTCGATTTTTAGTTTATCATTGTGTTTTTGCTTTTATGCGAATTTCTTTTTTTCTCATTTAAAACTACTTACTTTAATTTGTTTGTCTGCAGAAAGCCTGGTGGGCTTTGACAATCACTGAGCGACTCACAAAATCCATGTTCAATAAAAATTTTCGGCTTCGATTCTTTTAGCTGTTTCAATATTTGGGATATAGTCTGGACACAACGTAAGAATGGTGAACAAAACACATAATCAATCTTCTCGTTAGCCAAGCGTTTACCCACTTCTTCAGCTTGTTTCAATCCTCTGTCACTAAAATTTTCTCAAATTTTTATATAAAAAATTAATTTTTCTTACGTTAAATGTGGGTCATCCCAAGCACCACGTGGAGCATTATGTTTCCAACTTTCATCAACATTGTCGATACGTTGGCCGTGGCGTACGAGCCAAAGTGTTCTAGGCATTCTAAATAGGTTTTAGTGGGAAAAAAACTTGGCTTTATATCGATATCGTTCTCGGANTTTCATCAACATTGTCGATACGTTGGCCGTGGCGTACGAGCCAAAGTGTTCTAGGCATTCTAAATAGGTTTTAGTGGGAAAAAAACTTGGCTTTATATCGATATCGTTCTCGGAGAAAATTATTCACGCTTCGTGCAAACGTTGAAAGGTCGAAAATCGAAAATAGCTGTATTACGTTAAAACTATTCTTTGACACTTCTATTATTAGTTTTTAAATTTTGAATAGTGACATAAGAAAGTTTTCTACATACTATAGATGGGATCTAGGATGATTCTTAACGGATTTTTCAGTCATCTAATTAGAAACCTCATTTTCTATCATAACTCTGATAGTTCTTTCTGTATAAATTGACTTTTTTGTCGCCATTTCGACGGACTTTTGTCACAAAAACTTCACCAAATCACCAGACACAAATACACCACTAAGCGATCAAAAGATCATAAACGTCATTCAATTTCTTCTGTTTACAATTCGCAGAATTGCATGTCCTCCGGGAAAAAACGTCTAGCGCGCATGGCTAAGTATATTGGTAAATGTCTATAATTTCTCTCTTACGATCAGTCGTGTATTAACGGTCGCCATTGGCGACCCAACATCGTAAATTTTGTGAAAAATTATCAATTAAAAATGGCATAAAGTCCGAAAAACGGTGTCGCATTGTTAATTAAAAAGCATAATTAGCACTAGAGTTAGGAAATCAAAACCGAAAAAAGTATAAAAAAAACCGAAACCGCATGTTTTGAAAAACAGAAAAAGTCGCAACCGATCCATTTTCTATCGGCTTCCTAACTCTAATTAGCACCAACGTCGCAAATTTCCATTTTTGCGATGTGTAATAAACATGTATGCTTCTACGATTTTTATTATTGATAAACACAAATACAAGCACTCATAACACAATACAAAAAAGAACAAAAAATTACATTTTTAAAGTGATGCACATGTTTTTTCGTATGTGCTTTTGGGGTTACTGGCTTGTTAGCTAAAAATGAATTAATTTTAAAAACAACAATAAAATCTCGAACGTCAAAACAAATCAAACAGTCAAGAAGAGAATGATCGGCAACACTGAGAAAAAATTGAAAGTGAGCGCTGGTTTGAAGCCCACACTTTTGCGTCATTCGCCAGGGCTTCCCTTATGCTTGCCTGTCTGTCTATAGTTTAGAGTACATGGCAGCCGATCACGAGAGAGGTGGAACATAAAAAAATGCAAACAGGCGATTGTCAATTTTTCAAGAAGACAGAAAGAACAATCAAGGAGGAAGAAAGAACAAACTCCAATTGATCGTTCTGGGAAGGCCAATAATGTCATTGAAAGGGTTATAAGATCTTATTTTTCTTATTAACGACATAAATAAAAGATGAAAAATTGGGAATTTCATAGATTCATTTTTGTTACATCGGGCTAGAAATAGAAACGTTCTCATACAAATATAAAATTCAAAAGTTCTCATTAGGGCTAAACAAGTTACAGATTGACAATTATACATATCCAGTGGGAGGGGGGGAGACGGTCCCCCCATCACCCATCCACAAAAGATTTTTAAAATTTTGAAAAAATTTCATCCACCCACTCAAGCAGAAATCAAATATTTGGTCAAAAATCAAATTGTTGACGAAAATCGATTTTTCGGATAAAAATCACATTGTTGGCCAACATCGAATTTTTGGAGGAAAACTTAGTCCTCATCTAAATTTCAATTTGCTACAATTTCACGTTGCCTAGAAACACATTAAACTAAATGACGTGCAAAACAGGACCTCTATATAACATACTTTGTTGTTGTTTATATCCGAAGCTTACGTTTTTATCAGAAGCTAAACTTTGGACTTTTTCTGTTTAGAAAGAAAAACAAGCGTGTAGAGAAAAAAGTGTTTGATATTTTCGATAAAATTGTTGTATTTTAGACCCGAGGAGAAAACAGTTGAAGAAAAGGTCGAAGAGGCATTGGTCGGTGTGGCGGATGAAACTGGTCTTAAGAAAATGATCGAGTCAGATGAAGAAACGGATGAAGATGAAGAAGTTCCAGATGAGCAACGCGAACTGGGTTGGTAAAATTTATTTTTATGGGGGAAAATTTGTGTATTTATCAATTGAAAATAATGCTGCTAATCATAGAGAAAAATTTATAATATTACACAAATGATGATCCGCCAGAGAACAAAATGGAAATAAGATTTATACACCAGAAAACAAAATGAAAACAAGATTTATACACTAACTCTAACAAGGAATGGTCCCAACTTGCCAATCACCAAATTTTTTCAAAACAAGTGCGAAAAAATTGGAAAAAACTGAAAAATTGGAAAAAATTAAATATTTTCACCATAGTTTCTACTATTTTTTGCACTTGTTTGGAAAAAATTTGGTGATTGGCAAGTTGGGATCATCTCTTATAAGAAGTGAAAGATTTGCGTTATGTCTTACGTAGATTTGCGTAATGTCCGATTTCGAAACTATCAATCCTATTTTGACTAAGCTAGCTAGGCTTAAGCCTAAGCTTAAGCCATTCGTCCATCTTTCTAAATTTGTCTAAAATCGTCTCATAGAAAAATTTAATCTAAAACAAATATTCGCCAGAATTTTCCCAAAACAACTTGGCACAAAAAAGCTCATAGTCTAATGTAAACACATTCTTTCATGAAAAAATTATCTGCTTAACAAAAAATTTTTTTCTTCGTATTCTAGAACTTGCTGTGGTGGGTGTGTAAAATCGAAATCAGCCTAGCTAAAGAGTATGTCTGAGCTAGAATCAGACACCAAGAAAAAATACACACAAATAAGGACAAACGGTTATGCCTAAGCCGTTCGTTCGTCCATCTGTCTTTTTTCGTCTGGTGTACCCCGAAAGAATTTATAAATACGAGCATGATAAGAATATAATTATTCCGTTTATTGTCTATGCAGGTTTCCAAGAAAGGAAGCTAAAAAAGAATATAACAAAAAAGTTTCATGATCAGTAGAGGTTCACTAGAAATTTTGTATAGAAATTTGGAAATGTTTTTACCTACTTTTAACATATGTTTCTTATGTAATTCACTTAAAAATTCATTTAAAAAATTTAAAATTCGTCAAAAATCGAAAAATCCGACAAAATTGAATTTCTTTAATTTTGTCACCAGCCTTAAATGATGCTAATTTTGGGCATGATATACAGGGTGGCCAAAAAAAACTGGATTTTTGCGATTTTTCGAGCAATTTTTTGCAAAAAAAAATTTTTTTTAATTTTTGCAAAAATAACTTTCCTAGGGATAATTTTATGCGAAAAATCGATTGCGCACATTCCCGAAGCGTGAAAACGCTTCCTTGACCCTGATTCAGGGAAGGTGGTGGATGTATTGAAGCGAAAATCGAAAATTTTTCCAAGGAAGCGTTTTCACGCTTCGGGAATGCGCGCAATCGATTTTTCGCATAAAATTACCCTTAGAAAAGTCGTTTTTGCAAAAATTCAAAAAAATTTTTTTGCAAAAAATTGCTCGAAAAATCGCAAAAATCCAGTTGTTTTTTGGCCACCCTATAATTTGTTTGTAGCGACACAACGGTGTCAAATTCGTCACCATGAACAAATTTTATCGTGCCCAAAATTTGCATAAGCCGGTGGTAAAATTATACCGCTGAGCATCCTTACCTCACGATAACGCATATCATACTCTCAACACTTAGCGCTTTACCTTAAAAATGCTACCGATCATGATGATTTTAAGAAAAAAATATACTAAAATTTAGAAAATTTGGGTGATTTTTTATGTTTTAAGTTAACAAACAATTTTAGCCGAGAAAATTAATGAACAAAATGATGAAAAAGCTATGGAAGACAAACAAAAGTATATGGACATTGATAAAAGGGGTACTACTTTTTTCCATTTAAAAAAAATTAATTCTATTGAAAAGTTTAGAATCTTCCGAATCGGAGTCCGATGATCCAGATAATGAAAAAATAAAATCGGCTATCTTTTTGCAGGTATGTGTTTTTGATAGTCGAACAGTGGCATTAACACTAAACCCCTGAAAGAAATTAATTTTTGGTACTAGTTTCCAATATTGACCGCAAATGACAAAGTCTGGATCCAGGCACGTAGAGAGAGGGGAGGGCAATTCGCCCTCTCTCTCTCGTAGGAAAAATTTTGAAAAAAATAATAAGGATACCCCCTTATGTTTTTGTCCAAAACCACAGCTACCTGGACTTTGGGTCATTGCCCCCCCCCCCCTCGTTAGGAAATCCTGGCTACGTGCCTGTCTGGATCCGAAAATTTTTTCAGATTTTAATCGAAAAAGCGTCGTTTGCCCGTTTTTCTATACGGAAAATCTATTGCGCGCATTCCCGAGGCGTGAAAATGCTTCTCTTACTCGGATTGTTCGGAATTTTTGACAAAAGTTCAGGGAATTTTTGTTAAAAATGATATTTGTTTCCTCGATAGAAACATTTTTTAGAAGAAGGAAGCAAAGAAGCGTCCGGTGGAAGAAGCAAACGGTGGTGACGCAACGACGTCTAAGAAAGCGAAAACTGAAGAGTAAGTTGGAATTTTAGCAATCACATAAATTTTAAGTGACACTTCAATTTGCTTTTATGTGGCTCATTATAGAAATGAGTTTGTTCTTTGCTTTTGTGTGTATTAGTATGGTGAGGGGGACCGCACTTGAAAATTTTTTCAAGTACAGGGTGTATAAAAAACACCAGAATTTGGGCGGTTTTTTGCATGTTTTTTCGACCCGAAATTTTTTTCAAAAATCACCCTATTTGGGCTAATTTTATTAGAGGAATCGATTGCACGTTTTTACGAAGCTTGACAACGCTGGGCAAAAATAGGAGTGTATCAAGTTGCAAGTGTTCCTTGTTAGTAAATACCATTTTTTTAAATGGTTGTTTTTTAGCTTAAAAAGTTCAGAAATTTACAAATTTTGGTTAAAAAATTTGAACAAAAAAATGGAAACTTTTATTAATAGGAGGACCGATTGAAGCGAGTTATCACAAAAAATTTTTTCGATAAACGTAAAAAATGTTCAAAACGATGAAAAAACTGTTTTCGAGAAAAAATCGAAAAAAATTTTTTTTGGCCATTTTTAGATGTTTTTTGGCTTTTTACAGCAAGTTTCAATCAATAAAAATTGAAACTTGCTAAAAAACACCTAAAAATACCTAAAAAAATTTTTAAAATTTTTTCCTCGAAAACAGTATTTTTTCATCGTTTCGAACATTTTTTACGTTTGTCGAAAAAATTTTGAAACAAAATTTTTGCGATAACTCGCCTCACTTGACCCTCCTCCTTTACTCAACCAACACTCCACTGCAGGGTTGGTCCAAAAATCGAAAAATGTGCTAAAAATTGAAAAATTCGTCAAAGATCGAAAAATTTTGGCCTTTTTTGCCGGATTGGTTATGGATAGACTCCCCCTTGGATCATCTATGGTAAATACTAAAATGACACTTGGATTGGACATTGTTGAGGAAAAAAGAACTTAACAATTAAACACTATAATTTTTAAACTAGATCTTTCTAGGCCAGCGTTCGAAATGCCAAAAGCACAGTTGGCCACTCATCGTGCCGCCGACGTTTCTGATGAAGAGATGGTGCGAAGTTTGCTGCAGCGAAAGCCACATTCAACAAAAGAACTTCTCAACAAAATCGGAAAAACACGTTTTAGCAACTTATCTAAGACCGAAATTGTCTCTCGATTGGCTGCGATTCTGAAGAAGATTGAACCGTATCAATTTAGACAAAAAGTTGGCCAGAAAGAAGTGCTCTACTTTTCTCTTACTACAAATAAACCATAATGTTTATACTCGTATATATATTCTTATTAAAACTTTTTGTTTATAGTATATATAAAGTTCATTTTACAGGGTGAACAAAAAAACCCGTACTTTGCATTTTTGGGCGATTTTGGGGGTTCGGATTTTGAATTTTGGGTCCAGTTTTTTATAGTTATATTGTTCCCAATTACTTTTGTCTAATAAACAACATAAATTTACATACAACAAAAGGGATAAAATCTTTCATCTAAACATTCC
Source organism: Acrobeloides nanus (assembly GCA_900406225.1). NCBI lineage: Eukaryota > Metazoa > Nematoda > Chromadorea > Rhabditida > Cephalobidae > Acrobeloides > Acrobeloides nanus. The sequence continues at coordinate 49,859 of OZJO01020733.1, forward strand.
CACCAGTCTTCACATTCAGCGTTTCTTTATAACGAACAGAATCACGGCTAGCTCCTTCATTCTGGTTGATTTCAGCTTTCAGCAAATGTGCTCTGTCAATTCCATTAAGAAATTCCACAAAAGTTGGCCGATTCGGTGCTGGTTTATAATAACCTTGATTCCTGAAATTCAGCAGATTAAAAAAAGCCTTAATTCAAATGACTTAAGGGCTCGATTTAGACAGTAGAGTAGCGACACTTATGCGGCTCGTGACTCACCTTTGAAAACATAAGGGGTAGTGGTTTTCAATAAAAGAAGTTCCTCTCCATATACTGACTTAAAATGTCGAAGCAAATTTATATCATTTTCATCAAACGAAGATGGCTCTAGAAGATAAAGATCAGCATTCTGTTTCTTACGGCGCACTGATCGAAACAAAGATTCGTATTTAGACAATCTGATCATAGCATCAGGAGTTGTCCGCTTAACATGAGCATTTATCATTCGACGGGATTTTTAAACATAAGGATCCTCCTTATGTTTTTTCGCGCTTTTGGCGCGAAATTTGTGTTGCCAGTCATCCAAAAATATATCGTAATTGGCAAAACATCTGTACGCCGAAGGCGCGAAAAAACAAGGAGGACCTAGTGCAGGACAAACCGAAAATAACTGACCGAAATCGTAAACGTTGGGTTGAAAAACCGAAATCGTAAACGTTGGGTTGAAAAACCGAAATCGATAGTCACCAAAAAACTGAAACCGAACGATTTTTATCGGTTATCCCTGTTCTAGGAGGATCAGTATGTTTTCAAAGGTGAGCCACGAACTGCATAAGTATAAAATGGGAGAAGGGTGAGGAATTAACAGGGGTGCCAGATGAAATTTTCAAAAAAAAGCATCAAATCCTTTAAAAAAAGCAAAAATAAAGCAATGGCCCTCGAAAAAAGCAATTTTTTATCAAACAATAAAAATTTTAAAAATTTATTTTTAACAAAATCCGATATAATTTTTAATAAAAATTGATCGCTTGATGATATGTAAAAATTGATTTTTTTATAAAATGCAATTTTTTCACAAAATTCGTTTTTTGCAAAAATTCAATTTTTTGGAAAAATTTCTCTCAAAATTCAACTTTTTCGCAAAAATTTAGAAACCCGGAAGGAGGATCGAAAAAAATCACCTTGGTCCCCCAAAGTTTATTTTTCGCCAAGAATAGGAAAAATTTCCGGAACTTTATGCGAACTTCAAAATCTGAGAGCCCTGCCCTCCTCCCCCTATAACCTAGGGAGGCCTAACTTTAATAAAATTACAAATTTAACTATAATAATGGCAGTTCAACTTACTTATGACGATATACAGCAAAACCAAGAATAGAACATTCGAAAATCACGATAATCCATAAAACAATGCTAAGCCAGACAGCCATTTGAGTTCGAACTACTACAATTCTATGATTTTTAATAACACAATTTAAAAAAGTCCATTTGAAATGGAAAATTACTCGCATGATTCATTTATCGTTTTTTAATAGAACCACATATGGTTCTATTTTTCAACCCTCTCTAGGGTCTATTGATGTACTTGATTAGTGATAAGTGACAAGTTTCAGAAATAAAGGGAAAGAACGACAAGTTGGCACTTGAAAAGTGGCAAGTTCACTAAAAAATCAACATGTTTGTCACTTATCACTTGTCGAAAAAAACTGACTAAACAAAAAAGGTTAGTCAGTTTTTTTCGACAAGTGATAAGTGACAAACTTGTCGGTTTTTTAGTGAACTTGTCACTTTTCAAGTACCAACTTGGTTTTTTTTACTTTATTTTTGTAACTTGTCACTAATCAAGTACAATAATAGACCCCAGGGGGTGTAGATCTATTAGAGACTGGTTCTATCAAAGACTGCTTTTGTTTTTCAATAAACAAAAGGACAACAAAAAATTTTGAAAAAATGTCCTTTTTTGCATTTTTTTCCAATAAAAAATAGCATTTTTTCACCAAAAATTGTCAAAAATGGCTATTTTTTGCTCAAAATGCCATTTTTATCCAAAACACACGATTTATTTGCAGGTCATTTTTCGCCCAAAAAGTCTAGTACAACATTGAGTACTCATACACATCCCGAGATCTGGTTCTATCAGAGATCAACACTCTTGTCCACAGGTGTTTCTTTTTCATAAAGTCTGAAGCTAGCGGGTATCTTGCTCGAAATGTCATATATAGGGGTTTTGGAACTTATGCACTTCGGCCCCCCCCAAAATGTTTGTATTTATGCGAATTTTGCGGAGGGGGGGGGCGAACTGCACTGATTGGTGCAGTAGAATATAACAGGATGTGCGAAAAATCGCATTTTTCTGCACACCCTGTAATTATACTTTTCTTTCTAGAAACTTTTTTCATTCACATTTCGCAGCGCTGTGCGCTCTCGTTGAAGATGCTAGGTTTACGATTTCCGAATGCACATTTTGCGGCAATGAAACTAGACGAAATTTTAGAGAACTATTATTGCAAGTGATTGCTTACGTTTATAAGCATGTTCTTTCTTATTTTTATGTTGATTTTTGCATTTTTCCAGGCGATTTGGCTCTTCTATAGTCTTGCGCTCGCCTTTAAAATTGACTCGATTTTATTTTTCTGTATAAAACTTTCAGCGATAACACAATTTCTTAACTGTTTCTAATTTCATTTATTTAGCTATTAAAGCTTTTGCAGAAGTCAGATGATGAATTTTTAGACTTGTTTAAGGAAATGAAACTTGTTCATGCTACACAATCGTCGAAATTGACAAAACAATTTTTGTAAAAAGAAAATATAATGTTGGTATGTTTTTTTAAAATTTTTGTCTATTTTTAGGACACGTAGTGGACACACGCTGGATTTTTGGTGGCGTACAGCGAGAAACAAACAAATGCTTTATGATTGCTGTCCAACACCGAACAGCTGAAACCCTGCTTTCTATTATTCAAAAGTATATTTTGCCTGGTACAACCATAATTTCGGATGGGATGGTCAGCTTATAAACGAATTACCAGAACGTATGGTTGTAAAGCACTCTGAAAATTTCGTAGACCCTGAATCCAGTGCAACTACGAATCATGTGGAATCTGAGTGGCAAAAATTTAAAATAGAGAATAAGAAGCGATATGGAACAAGAAGAAGAACGGTTTTTGAATTTTATTTTTCTGAGTATGTATTGCGTTTTATCAAAGTACCTGTAGATTTTGCTCACTAGGACACACGAAAAGGTCTTTGGGTTTTTTAATTCAATCTGGGCATCTGGTCTGTACTAGAAGATTGAAAAGTCAGAAGTGAGGGCTTTGCATCGAGTTAGCCAGAAGCAACAGGGTTTATCGGTAGGTGTTTAAGACGGAAGTGAAGTGCTGCTGATAACGAAGAAGCTGATCCGTTCCCGAAGCTACCAAGAGGCTAACGGAGCTGGGATCGTAAAAAGAAGAGAAAAAGTTAGAAGATAGAAAACTTCATTTCGAGTTGGAAAAAAACTCAAAGCTTAAACCGAAAGTGGAAGCCTTCAAGGCCAAGATAGACGAACAGTCAGCTCAAATTCAAGCGATCAACTCTCAAATATCTACCGAAAGCCCCGACTGGAAAGCCATTTGTCTCGAAATGCTAAAGATGATTCAGAATCAACAAGCCTTAGTTTGCACGATGCTAGAGACACTTATTGATGCGGAATCTGAAAAGAGAGCCGAACCTTCGGTTGAAGAAAAGGGGCGAAAGCGCAGTCTAGTCCTGCATCGAATGCCAGAATCAACCGCTGCCAAAGCTTCTGAAAGAGCCAAGGAAGACCACGAACTGTAGCTCGAATTTTGGATGAAATTGATGCCGCGTCGTTCCGGTTTATCCAGGCAACCTCAATGATCCCAATCGGCCGAGATTAACAAAAGTAGTTCTGGCCACCAGCAAGCAGCAACATGAAGTTCTTACGATTATTTGCTTTGTTGTTGGAAGAAATAAATATTGAATATGATTTATTGATGAAATTTTCATAAAGAAAAATAAAATCGAGTCAATTTGATAAGTTGAGCGCAAAACTATAGAAGAGTGCCACACTTTTTTCGAGGCAATATTTTAATGAAAAGTTGAAACTCCAAAATGTTTCTCTCGGTGATAAATGTTGTCGGGATAAAGCTAAAGAGAAAAACGACATGTCTATTTAATTGGTTCTCATATTAATTAATGACTGGGAATAGATTTTTTAGATT
>OZJO01020734.1:0-26309 GCA_900406225.1 Acrobeloides nanus
GATTTCCACCCAACTGTGCTCAATATTGATCTAGAGGTTCTCTTATTGCTTCCTGGTAGTCTATCGAATTCATTTTGGAAGAACAAACTTCAATCCGACCTTTCCATAGCCGCTGAATGCTGCTCAAGTCATGACATTACCGCCACCAAAATGAACAAAGACTGGGTCCCGGTAGATCATTTTTGTTAAGCTTGTGGCACTAATTTGTTCACTCTTAGATGGTCTGAAGTGATTAAAAAAAGTGGAATTTGGACGGTACGGATGATCTAAGATCTTATTGGCGTGACTTAAGGAAGGAACCACTCGTGTTTTCTAAGCGCAATTTTGGTGGCGGTAATGTCATGACTTGATCAGCATTCAGCGGCTATGGAAAGGTCGGATTGAAGTTTGTTCTTTCAAAATGAATTCGATAGACTACCAGGAAGCAATAAGAGAACCTCTAGATCAATATTGAGCACAGTTGGGTGGAAATCAGATGGAATTTCAACAAGATAATGCGAAGATCCATGTGAGTCGCAGCACTAAACGATGGTTTGAAGCTCAAAATATCCCTCTGTTGGACTGACCGAACCGCTCTCCCAACTTAAATCCTATGGAAAACCTATGGGCAATACTCGCGCGCCGTGTTTATGCCAATAACAAGCAGTATGAGACGGTTCAAGAGCTGAAAGATGCCATAACCACAGCTTTTGCGGAGTTGGACCAAGAAGTGATAGATAACCTTGTCAGAAGCATGCCGAACCGAATTTATCAGCTTATTAATCGTAATGGAGGCCTTACTGATTATTAAAAATGTTTTTCATTGTGTTTTTTGTTAAATAACGTGTTTTTTCTTTGACATTTAAAAGTGGTAAAGGTTATATGAACAACCAAAAATGGCACCTTTTTGGCAAAATCCAAATTTCATGCCCAAAAATGTAGTCGTGCGAAAATTTTTGATATCGGCACTGATTAATTATCCTCTGAGCTAGCTATATTCAAAAAATCATGATCAAGGACTTCAAAATCCCAGAGTAAATCGATAGTCATGAAGTGGTAAAGGTTACTTGAACAGGAGTGTATATATTGAATACAACACTGATCAGCACGCAGCACTGAGCGCTGCTCGCGGCGGTATACCACTTCATCCACTGGACAGTTCGTCTACTAAAGACAGTTCATCCATCAAGGACAGTTTATCCACTGGACACTTCGTCCACTAAGGACAGTTCATTCACTAATAACTTGCATAAAAATATTAAAAAGACACTTTCAACATAGTATCTAGTAGATAAGTTGTCTTTGGTGGATGAACTGTCCTTAGTGGGTGAAGTGTCCATGATGGACGAAGTGTCCAGTGGATGAAGTGTCCCTGGTGGATGAACTGTCCAGTGAATGAAGTGGTATACCGCCCTGGCTGCAGTTGCAATCAGAGCTCAGTAGCTGCGCGACTTGAGTGGCCGCTGTTTATGCTGCGCAGCAGCTGCGAGCGCGCAATAGCTACATGCAGCCAGTTGCGGGCTGATCGATCCCCACAACTGCTGTGGGCAAGGTGCAGTAGCTGCTTGCAGCTTTTATCTGATAGAGTTACAGGTGGAGATTGGAAAAAACCGGGGATTTCCAAGTTGGAGATTTTTTCCTACAAGTTCAAAAATCGTCAGGAAAGGGTCATTTAACCCGAAATTTTATGGAAAACAACTTTGTAGAACATCACTTTTCCTGAAAAATCTTTTTGATGGTCAAAAATGGTGATCCCCGAAAAAATCGGGTTTCAGAACCGGGGACTTTCGGTCTCTAATTACAGGCGCCTAGGCTTGGGAAAAGTGTGAGTGGTTCTCAAAGTTTTCAAAAATTTAGCGATGTTGCAAATACAAAAGAAGCTATCAATATATCTAATAAAATTAATGAATACGGGCGGATTATTGCCATAGGTATAAATCAAATCACAAGTTATAATCTTTTTGATATTGGTCGGAAAATCTATACAGGGCTTTCATTCAATAACTATACTTATTTTAAAGAAATACCACTGGTCCCATATTTAAGAGATGTGCTATGTGGGATGTATATTAAAAGTAAGAAAATTTCACGGTGCATTGAAATTATCAATTTAGCCATCGATCGACATCCTTGTGGCGATGGCTATTGTGAACAAATCGTTTGCAGTAAATATGAAAGACATAACTGGTGTTATTATTTTGCAGGATGCATACAGAATCGTTGTTTATATTGGAGTAGGGTCTTATAAAATGTTTTGCTGCATTCATAACAACGTTTTTTGCCGCATTCATAACAACATTTTCCAAATTTTAGGACATTTGAGCCAAAAATGGGTATCTTCGTCCAATCATTGTAAAGGAATAAATTCATCATTAGTTGTTATTGACAATGAAGAATTTCAGAAAGAACTTTATAGTAATTTTTTTAAATTGGAAGGCTAGCAAAAATTACAGGGCAAGAAGAAAAAAGTTCAAAGGCAGAAGCAAACATATAAAGTGTGCCCCCACCCGAATTTTCTAATAGCTAAAAACCATAAAGATCTCTTCTTATCTTTTTATATACAACGTATAATGTATGTTTGTCCGGACTAACTTTTGCAGATTAGATCCAAACCTGTATTACTATATGTTTTGTTAAAGGGGGTTTAAATTAGAGCCCTTTCTCCAAAAAAATTTTTTTGAAAAATGACTTTTAGAGGTAAAAATAGGGTGAAAAATCGATTGCGCACATCTCCGTCGCGTGAAAATGTTTCCTTCACCTTGTTTTCGCAAAAATAGCACTATTTTTAACGTGAAATAGTGCTATTTTCGCGAAAACACGGTGAAGGAAGTATTTTCACGCGACGGGATGTGCGCAGTCTATTTTTCACCCTATTTTTACCCCTAGATGGTCATTTTACAAAAAAATTTTGTGGAGAAAGAGCCCTAATTTGCACCCCTTTAAAGGGAAAGTTGAAATTAATAGTTTATGGGTGGATCTTTTAGCGTTCGAAATGGTTTGATAAGCGCTTTAATAAGTTTTATAACTTGAATTGATAGCTGGTTCAGGCGGTTGCACCTGCGTATTATCCAAATAAAGAGGACCCTTTAAAAGCGTAATATAGTCTCAATAAATAAACGCGTAAACCATAAAAGGATAAGCGAAGATTAAGGAGCTTGAGCTAAAAGCCAGGAGCCGACCATCAAGGATGTCTGAGTGAAGTGTAGCTTGACGCTTTTCTTGGACCTTTGGTCGACTGATTTCGCTTTTTGTAATCGGATCGTCTTTTATCATCTTGACGAATCGCTGCGGGTTTCTTAGGCTCCCTTGGCCATAGGAATTCGTGTACTTCGCCATTTGTGTTTGATGGGACTATATGATTTCTCTGATTGCCTATCATAGCTTTGATAGAGCAATATTGCTTCTTGGATCTGAACACATCTTCCGTTGAGTCGTCATTCGCTAGCGAGCATTGATTGTTTCGCATTTGACTGCAAGAACTTGTGACAACTCGCATGGCGAAGTCATCACAAAAGCTTAAGAGGCAATATCTCGAAATATCGCAGATAGCTCCTGAGGGGGTGAGCCTACGCCAAAAAGTGTTGCCACAAACTTGAAACTAGATTATTTTCATGTAACTAGTGAGTGATTAACAAAAACATATAAGTTAGGTCCCGAGCCTTTAAACTTGTGGAGATATCGAGGTGTCAGTTTCTCAAAAATCGTCATTTGGACTCTTTTTTTGTTTTTATCATAACTTTTTTTCTACTGAAGCGTTTTCTACAATTTAAAGCACGTTTCCATTACCATTCGTCCCCCTTTCCAACGACACCTCGATCATGATCCTAGCATTTATAGTTGTTGAGAAAAGTTACTTTCTTTCTATTAATAACGCTTTTTGATTCCCTCAAAAATTCACTTTTTTTGCTCTAGCTCGAAATTTTCTCACTACGCGAGCTCCGAATTGCATATAAAAATAAACTAGAATTCCTGGCCGACATCCCTAATCAAGTCACTTTTCAGGGCTCGAGGAGCAAAAAATGTCTCCATAGCTAAAACTGAAGGAGGTCAAAAATTGAAAATTCTTTAGATTAGCGAAATTTGCCATAATTTATATATATTCGGGAAATTCATGAAAAATAGAACATTTTTTGTTTTTTATAATAAATTCTGAATCGTTATCGTTGTCGAGATAATTGCGTTTGAAGTTGGCAATTTTTGAGATGCGGTTTTGAATTTGAAATTCTCGTAAAGATCCTGATTCAAGGTATTTGCGAGAATTTCAAATTCAAAACAAATTTCAAAAATCACTACGAAGCATCCATACAAGAAAGAGATACGCCGCTCGGGAGTAGGGTTGCTGGGATCGGGATTTTATTTTTGGGATCCCGAAAATCGGAAATTTTTCTTCGGGATCCCGATTTTTCAGGATTTTTTAATATTTTCAATACAAAAATTGATAATTTTCAAAAAATTTATTTATTTTTGTTGAAATCCTTATGTTTATAAGCAATGCACACTTGATATCATGATCATGTTTCAGATATTATCGGTGAGTTTGAATATTGGATTGGTCTTAATTTCATGGAGTCTACTGACAATATATGGCAATGGAACTATAATAATATGACGGTAACACTTTTAAAGCCTATTATTGGAACCAAGGGAAATTTTTTTTTCATTTTTAAGAAATGGGAGGGGAGCGCTCCTACTGCTTACGCCACTGCGAACACTTGACCGATTGATTGTAAAGTGAAAAATTGAACGCTTGCCACTGCACCATGGATGAATTATGAATTTTTGTCTTGGCAAGAAATGACCTAATTTCCTAATTTCTAGCTTGCGGATACAAATTATCAAAATTGGGCAGAAAATGAGCCTGATACACAAAAAGGACATAATTTATGCGTGAGTGATACAAATTCGTCACAATTAAGAAAAGGATGGAAGGCATTACCATGTTCCAACATTTCCATTTCCCGAGTCTTTATTTGTAGCAAAAACCCAAGTATAATAGCAAAAAAATTCGATTAACAAAATTTTAGCTATAAAATTACTTCCAAGTAGTAACAAAGTTTTATATATTTCAATAACAGTGGCTATTTGCATTGTTATAATTTTATCGATTATTCTTTATGTAGGACGCAGAGCCTATCTCAAAAAATTAAGAAGCCGCCAAGCGGCTATACAAAATCAAATAGACACTATTTCAAATCACACAGTTTCTACACTTGTTACTGAATCAAGCTTACCACAAAATCTCTCTCTCCAACTCAATTTAAGAGAGCCCGATGAAGCAACCTTTACAAGAATTTTTGGGCTCATGACAAATGTTAACAAGTTATCATTTCCTCATGACCCAGAAATCTATAATTTTGAATGGAGTGACATGGAAAATTTGGGCTTATTGGAAGCTACTTCAAGACATCAAGTCAGAAAATTCCTTCACAAGCCATCAAATAATATCATGGTAGTTAAATTTTTAACAATTCCCTATAGTAGATTTGAAAACGATGCTGTTCGGATGCATTTTAAAAAAATGTTGCGCGAAATTGAAAATTTTCGAACTCTTGGGGTATGCCCGAATATTGTTAACTATTATGGGTTATGTGTTCATTACGGTCATGCTTTATTATGTATGGAATTAATGGATTTATCTTTAAAGCAGCTATCTATTTTGGTTCATGAAAAAAGGGGAAAATTTCCTGAAAAAGTTATTGGATATATTTTTGTTAAAATTGTAGATGCACTTATTTATTGCAAGGCCAAGGATATAATACATAGAGATATTAAACCACATAATATTTTAGTCAATTATAGGTAATATTTTCACCAAAAATATCATTTTGCCATTTTTGATTGACATTTTTAGTGGTGAAATCAAATTATGCGATTTTGGGGAATCTCGAATTTTGGATAATTCTCTAGCCAGTACAAACGTTGGCACTACAGTATATTGGCCACCAGAACATTTTTCTGACGGGCTATATGATATCCGTGCGGATGTTTGGAGTTTGGGTATAACTGTATTAGAAGTGATTCTTGGGAGACTACCCTATGTGTTTAATGATCAACATGAAAGGTAATACTGTTATAAAAAGCATTGATTAGCGGATTTTTTCGACCCAAATATCAAAAAAATCCTCTTGATATAATTTCTTGACCCCACCCATCTCGCTATATGCCTGAATAAAAATGCAGTTTAGTTTTATGCAATATACTATCATTGCAAATACAAATTTCGAAGAACTTATTGATCAGTACATAAAGCCTTATTATTCTGGCTGTTTATGTGAACTATTGGAAATGTGTACAAATCAACTTGAAAATCGACCAAAACTAGATGATCTAGAAGCAAATGAATTTTACGAAGAGAATAAAACTTTTGATCAAAAACAAGTTGTAGAATTTTTTGATTCGGTTAAAATAAATAACGTATAAACTAGTACTGTAAGTGTAAGATTTTTTTTACATATTTTATATTCTGTTTCCAGGGGTGGTATACACAACGGCGGATAAATGTTTATCCGCGGATTTATTTGGATTTTCCATTAAAAAGTGGTATGCACAACGGTGGATAACATTTTATCCACCGTTGTGCATACCACCCCAGGAAAGAAATAGTTCATGCCGTAGGATCAAGTAGGATCCACCTTTGTTTTCAGATTGCCTCAAATCTGGTGTTATACCAGAGTCAGAGTATAGAGATATAGATGTTGAATCTCTGCCAGGAAATGAGTCTTGTTCATTTTTCAAAGAATTTTCTCCATCTTTGTTTAAGCTTAAAGGTAACCCAAAATCTCTTTTCCAATTAATTTGTTTAAAATTTGTAAATTACAAAGTTTTTAACACTCGGAAGATCTAGGGTACTAACAACGATGTTTAGGGAAATTTTTCATGCTGAACATAATGCCGCAAAAAGATCGGAAAATCCAAATGTGATCGTTTGTCGACCAAAAATTTCTTTTAGTATTATAGACCAATAACTTTGAAAAATGAAATAAAAAAGTGTCGCAGGTCTGTGCTTTGCGCCGACCTGCAATAAAATTTTTCCCCCTCCCCTCACACCGATCTTTTCTAAATTTGACCCTCTTGCGATAGGGTGGGTCGACACACTCCTTGCCCAAGAATGACGCCCTCCACAACTTCCCTGGATGAGTTGCATGGGGAGGCAGAGGCATAGTCAAGGTAACCCGGGTACTTACCCCTGTTCTAATGGAACAAATGTCCGAAAAACTTAAGGGCCTTCCATATGATTCTTTGGGTGGAACTCTCACTAGTCGATCCTTCTCTTTACTCCACTGGAGGGGAGAGGTGATTTTTCAGCTTGTTTGCGCGGGATGGGGGTCTGGCATTTATCTTCATGTATGATTAAGTAATGGTCAAAAAATGTGTACAATTTAAAAAATAACGGCAGAATCGTGCTCAGCGCCTAGAAAATCCCCCAAAAAGATCGAAATTTTCGTCTAAATCGGCTTCTATAGCAAAAACAACTTTCATAAAAGCGTTCCATAATTAATTTTCACCTTTTGTATCGGAAAAAACGTTTTTTGAGTTTGTCCTAGCGATGAAACAAACACAAAGGTTCGCAGCTCGAGTCTGCTCGAAATCATCAGACGAAAAATACCTCTTCATAAATCGTCTGGCCGCAGGCTGACCGAAAAAATCATAAGGGGAGTACCCTTATTTTTTCCTCCTGACCGAAAATTTGTTTAAAAATGGACATTTTGATTCCCCCCCCCCAATCATGTCATCAACTTATCACCTCCTCCGGAACTGTCCCTCCCTCTATTTAATTATGAAGCTCATGATCGAGATGTGTGAGTCGATGAAACATTTATAAAATTACAAATTGTGGTGTTTACGAATTGTAATCTTTGATGATCATAACACGATAAAATAAATGCATTAATTAGACCGAAACCAGTGTAAATACCACATATGAAAAGATTAAGCGTGTTGTTAAGGCTGCTCGTCAGCTAATATAAACAGCGGTTTACGACGTTAGCTGTCGCATTACACATGGAGATTATCACGCTAGCTGAGTCGTAATGCATTACAACTTGTTGTATTGCAAAACGACTTGTAAACTCGTTTAAATTGGTTTGTATATTGACACGAAAATTCGATTTTTTAAAATGTATCCAAATGAGTCGAGCGATAGCTCAAAAAATTCCTTAACGTATGCTGAGTAACTTTAGTTTTTACCACTTTTTATGAAAACCTTTATGTTTCGAAGAAAAACCTTATAAACTTTTTGATATCAAAACTCAAAAGCTCGAGCAAAAAAAACTGTTTATTTTTTGAGTATTTTCAATTTTTCTTAAAGGTTGAAATAAAAGTGTCTAGATGATATTTGTAGCTCGTGTTTTAAGGAATCTAGCAAGCCCAAGATCATCAAAATTGGATTTAACCTCGCCGAGTTACAACAGATTTACGTGTTCAAAACTGTTGTATAACACAACACAACAGAATAAACTGTTGTTACAACAGTTTAAACACTATCTTCGAGAGGGGTGGCATTTTTTTGTTAATTTTTGAAAATGCGGTTGATTTTAATGCAATGATGTAAAAATACATGTTTTTTTGGAATCTACACAACAAAATTGTAGAGAAAATGTGGTTAACCCATCAAAGTAGCCTTAAAAATGGCTAAAATACAAAAAAGCTAAAAAATGACCAAAAAAATTGGGTCCGCAAGTTCGATCCCCGCAGGATTTAAATTTATGATTTCCAAAAAGCAAAAATTTTTTGCTTTTTGAAACCCATAAAAATTGTTGAAAAACTAAGTTTCGACCCTGCGGGCCCAAAGTTGCTTAACTCGATAAATCGCATTTATCGATTTTTTCAAAAGTTTTCATGGAAAATAATAATAGCGCCATCATGTTCTCTGCATAAAAATGTGGATATGCACAAATTTTCATGAATTTTGACAACAAAATAAAAAAATGATTTTTGGACGCGAGATTGAACCCGCGCCCTATGAGTGAAGGCCGAGCGCGTTATCCACTCAGCCAAGGATCAAATCCCCACAACCCATGCTATGGTACTCTTTTTGAAGCGCTCAGCGAGCTGAGATGATTGGCGTAATTTTTTTTAATTGTGACCCTTGCCTGCACCTTTTTTCTCTTTGGTAAACCGTGCTCTCTACCGCCTCCTTGGCTGTTTAGAATTTTAATTAATTTTTCGAAATTTTTAAAATATTTGATTTTTTATGAAAAAAAATTAATTTATATTTTTTTACCTGAATCAGAAATCTCATCCCAATAGTCGGTGAGTCAAACTCATATTCTCCTTTAATTATCTGTGCAAATAGATTTACATCGTTTTCGTCATAGAATGGCGGATAGTCACACAATAGGATATAGGCAATGACGCCAATCAATCATACGTCGACGGCTTTTCCATAGGGCTTCTGCTGAAGCACTTCCGGCGCCACATAGCCGAGTGTTCCACATGCCGTAGCCATGATGCCGGACTCTTCGGTTTTTGAAAGGCCAAAATCGGAGATCATTATTTTCGAGTCCTCTTCTTGATTGTAGTAGAGGAGATTTTTCAGCTCCAAGTCATGGTGGACCTACTCAAAATACTATGAAGAGTTAGAACTGTTGCAAGAGCAGGGCGATAGCAGTCCATCGCATAAAAATAATTCCATTCATTATAAGTGTTTGATGAAGATCTATAAGAAGGCAAAAAATTTTAAAGCCCTCCCACATACTAACACTTCCAAAATATCAAATTTTCTATAATTTTGTGAATTTTCAAAAAATGCTTTTTTGTTTTACGCAAATTTGAATATTTCATATAATTTTCCCAAAATAACTCTATATGGGGTTTTCTACACGAGAAGCCCATTGCACGCATTCCCAAACCTTGAATACGCTATCCTGACCCTGAGTTAGCCTATGTTCGCTTCAATACACACAGCTCTTTCTTGAATCAAGGTCAGGTAAGCATTTTCAAGGTTCGGCATTGCGTGCAATCAATTTCTCGCATAAATACCCCATATAGGGTTGTTTTGGTGAAAATTAAAAAAAACTTGAAAATTTGTGCAAAAAGTTGCGCTAAAAATCGAAAAATTTCGGTTTTTTGGGACCACTCTGTAAAATTTATAGTTTTTCCTAGAAATGATCTCCTCCCCGGTTCTGAACCTTGTTCACGCATGCCCTAACCTAACATGATGACATGGTTTTATAATAAATACATTGAATGATAATTTTCCCTTTTCTCTTCATTTTTTGAAAAAATAAAGATTCTTATATTATCTTTTTTGACATTACATAACAGCTTATTTGAAAGTATCTGTTTAATACTGAATTCTTTGAGCGACACGTCTTTAAATATTCTTTTTAATCGCATAGATAATTTTACAGGGTGTTCCAAAATTAACCGCTCTTTTTTTGAAAAATTTTCGAAAAAAATTTTTTTCAAAAATCTCCCTATTAGGGGTAAAATTATGCGAGGAATCGATTGCGCACATCGAAAAATATTGAAAACGAATTCCTGACCTTTAAATTTCAATTCTACAAGATTTTTTGTTAAAAAATTTTTGTGTTCGTTGTTGTTTATTGTGATTTTCAGCTAAATTTTTAACGAAAAATCTTGTAGAATTGAAATTTAAAGGTCGGAAGTCGTTTTCAGTATTTTTCGATGTGCGCAATCGATTCCTCGCATAATTTTACCCCTAATAGGGAGATTTTTGAAAAAAAATTTTTTCAAAAATTTTTCAAAAAAAGAGCAGTTAATTTTGGAACACCCTGTAATTCTCTTTATAAAATCGTTAAGTATTTTAAATCAGACTTCGTGAGAAAATGGAACTATGGATTAATAATCAGGCGACAATTTTTGAAGGGTTTAGGATTGTGCTCAAAACAACTTTTTTTAAGACTAGTTAATAACATTTATGCCCATTTTGGTATAAGTTTCAAGGGTGTGCAGTCTCGACGCGTTTATAATCGTTGAGACGAATTAGTGGAGGCCCTTATACCAACAAACTTTTTTGAAACATTTCAAATTTCGGATGTTATAAGCGTAACAGTATAACATTTGGTACGCCTATAAAGATTGGCCTCTAGCTTAAAACCGACCCCGGCTTGGAGGATCAAGCTGCATATCAAACATTTCGCCAGGTCACTACCTTTCACGTGGTATGTTGCTCTATGAGCGAAAATGCGATTTGACTTTTTTTATCACGTTTTTTCGTGTGACATACACAGCAAATATAAAGTACTGTATCTCATTGGTTTTTTGTTTCTGGTGCTGATTTTCCATACTTAGGGGTTTTTGGGTATGGGGAACACGATGCTGTTGTTAATTTACAAGCATAGCCTATGTATGTACTCTTACCGGAGGTGCAACTAGGGGGATGTCTACTAACCGGAGTCACCTTGAATGGGGTACCTTCCTGTAGTCAAAATCAAACAATTGTTTCAGATTCGTATTCCCCATATCCAAAACCCCCCGAGTATAAAAATCAGCCGATTTGGAGAACTTTTTGGGTAAAAATTCGAATTTTCAAAAAGTTCTCCAAATCAGCTGATTTTTTGTACTCGGAAGTTTTCGTGTATGGGGAACACGAATCTGAAAGAATTTTTTAATTTTAGCTACGGGAAGGTACCTCATTCGAGATGATCCCGGTTAATAGGCATCCCTCTAGTTGCACCTCCGGTAAGGGTACATACATAGGTGATGCTTGTAAATTAACAACAGCATCGTGTTCCCCATACCCAAAAACCCCTAAGTATGGAAAATCAGCACCAGAAACACGAAAACCAATGAGATACAGTACTTTATATTTGCTGTGTATGGCTATCCACACGAACAAACGCGATAAAAAAGTGAAATCGCATTTTCGCTCATAGAGTGACATAGCGCGTGAAAGGTATAGCTTGTTTCACCGAAAGAGAAAAAAAGTCCGAGGAGCATAGCATAATGGCTAAAGCTCTCGCTTTGCACTCTGATGGCGAGGGTTCAATCCCGAAGGTCGAAATCAGAAATATCATAATTCAAGATTTCATCATACAAACTACAAAAAATCTTGAATTAGTAGTTTGTATGATGAAATCTTGAATTATGATATTTCTGATTTCGACCTCTGGGATCGAATCCTCGTCATTGGAGTGCAAAGCGAGAGCTTTAGCCATTATGCTATGCTCTCGGACTTTTTTTTCTCTTTCGGTGAAACAAGCTATACCTTTCACGTGGTATGTCACTCTATGAGCGAAAATGCAATTTCACTTTTTTATCGCGTTTGTTCGTGTGGATAGCCATACACAGCAAATATAAAGTACTGTATCTCATTGGTTTTCGTGTTTCTGGTGCTGATTTTCCATAATTGGGGGTTTTTGGGTATGGGGAACACGATGCTGTTGTTCTGGCGAAATTTTTGATACAGGTCATTCTGAAATAACTTGCATCGGAGTACATTCGTGTAGGCATGGTGTGTAGAGCACGAATATACCCCGTGTTACCAGTAAGAGTAGGGATCCCTGTGGATATATGGCATGAAGAAGACACATTTCTCAACCCCCTAAGGTTAAGGACCCCACATTCATACTAGTTATCTCTGGCTATACAAAGCCTAGGTCAAAAGTGTAAGGCTATGGACTATCTTCGGATCAAGACCTCTCAAACATATTTTACAGTTTTTTCGGTTTGCGTCTCTACACTTAAAAAATTTAAAACAATTTTGGGACTTGAAAAATCTTGATTTTTACGATTTTTTTGTTTTGTTTTTAATTCTACAAATCTACTCAGATATGCGGTTGCTTTTGGCCAAACATATGTTCTCATTATTCTCGCTGACCATCTTTCCATGCAACACCCATCCAAAAATAGCGCTTTTTTTAAAAAGGAAAGTCCAAAACAGGGCCGGGGTAGAAAATTTTTGTAACAAGTGACCCTCTATGAGTAAATTTATGCTGGGAATCGATTACGCACATTCCCAAACCTCGAAAACGCTTCCTTGACTCTGATTCAGGGAAGGAATCGGTGTATTGAAGCAAAAATCAAACAATTTCAGATTTTTATGAGAAAACCGTCGATTCTTAGGTTTCTCTAGGCGGGGAATCGATTGCGCACACTCCCGAACCGTGAAAACGCTTCCTTGACTCTGATTCAGGGAAGGAATCGGTGTTTTGGGTTTTCAAGCATGTGCAAATTTTTGGAAAAAACCAAAAAATTGCACTTTTAATACTTGAAAACCCAAAACACCGATCCCTTCCCTGAATCAGGGTCAAGAAATCGTTTTTACGGTTCGGGAGTGCGCGCAATCGATTCCCCGCCTAGAAAAACCTAAGGATCGACGGTTTTCTCATAAAAACCCAAAAATGTTAGCATTTTTACGGTGCAGGTTGATTAAAGGTTTCAAATTTATTTAAAAATTTTTCATGTAATTTTAAATATGTTTGCTTTTACAACTTTTTATAAATGCTTAAATAAAAATTTCAACTTTTGTGTGATCGAACCTGCGCCATTAATATGGATGGCCAGTATCTACCCAATAAGTCATGCGAGCCCAGATTTTTGGAATTTTACCATGGAAAATAGTTTATGCCCTTGTTTATGTTGCTAAAATTTAGATAATATTAACATATTGACTTTTTGAATGGACTCGGAATTAAGAATCAGATATCCGGACTTTTTAGTTAAGCATCACTTAAACAAACTACGCTTTCCAAATGATCCAAATGAATATGATTTCTCAATTGAAGATTATAGTGGTATTCCGTCTTTTGAATTGGTGCGAAATATTCTTCATAAATCTAGTGGGAACAAAATAGCAGTTAAACCAATGATAATTCATAGGACAAGAAAAGGAGGAAAAATATTGTATGATGAAGAAACATTAAAAACAATTCTCAACCGACTAGAACTTTTTCAAATAACATCGAAATCTCCAAATGTTGTTGATTTCTATGGATTTGGTTTATCGGGCGATCACCTATTTATCTGCATGGAATTCATGGACTCAACGCTTTCGGATGTAATACGTTTAATGCATATAGCACACAAAGATTTTTCTAATGAATTCTTTGGGTATACCACAATTAGCATTATTGAAGCGTTAATTGAATGTAAAAAAGTTGGTGTAATACATGGTTATATAATGCCTAGCAACATTCTGATCAAGCGCAATGGAGAAATTAAGTTAAGTCTCTTAGGAAAATCTTCAATATCTCATATGAATAATGACACATATGATTCACCAGAAAAAATTCGAGAACAAGAATACGGTGAGCGAGCTGATATCTGGGGTCTAGGGATCACACTTCTTGAATTTATTGTTGGATATAATCCATTGGATTATGAAAATCGTGAAGGTAATAGGCATTGGATTGAAAACTTTAGCTGGGAAAAAATTGAAAAGAAAGAAGAATTTCAAAATTATTTTAATGATTACTATCGTAAAAATATCGTAAAAAGTTTCTTAAAGAAGTGCTTAGAAGTTGATGTACAAAATCGTCCCAATTTAATGCAAATTCAAGAGCTAGCTTTTTATAAAAATTTTGCACCAACAAATTTAGATAAACGAAAATTAGAAATTGCATCATCAATTAAAAAATATGAGGTATATACAAGTGTGGCATTATTTTCAATGGGGGGTTACCAATAATCTTTTAGAATGAAAAATAGTTTAAAAAATTGATCGCTAACATAGGGCTCTTTAAAGTTCTTTTTGAATGTTTAATTTTAGAAATTCTATGAAGATTTAGCTTCAGACGGAAAAATGAATAAGATGCAATATCCTGATTCTCATTATGACTCTCAATACATAAAGTTTGATATGAAAGATTGTGAATTTAAGTCAGAAGTTTGGAATCATGTTATATACTTACATAAACCGTTTAACCGACCTTTAGCGCTACGTATTTACTTTACTGAGGTAATTCGCAACTATGATGAAGTTGTACCAAAAATGAAATCGGAAATCAGCTTCTTCCGTGAATTTAATTATTGTCCATATATAGTAAATTTCTATGGCTGGAGTATGCATAACTTGAAGTCGTATCTTATTTTTGAACCTATGGATTTAACATTAAGAGAATTTTATCTCTACTACTGGCTCTTTACAGATCCTAACTTGAACAAAAAGGAGTTGATCTTTCCAGTTCAATATCTTGGTCATATTTCCGTTTCTGTAATAAACGCTATTAGTGAAATTCACTCAAAAGGATATCAAATGGACCTCAATCTAGAATCGACAAAGATCTACTTAAATATTAAAGGTCAAGTCAAGATAGGCAGTAGTGCTACAAGAAAAATAGATAAAGTATCTGATGGTGGTGAAAAATTTGACATGGTTCTGCTTCATGAAATTTTGATGGAAAGCAATAAAAGCAATTACTTAGACTCGGGTTTAACTGATAAAGTAGGCAACTTTTTGACTAATTCAGAGTGATTCATCGAAATCGTGATTTCGACTTCGAGGTTTTGACTTTTGAAATTGAATCGAAAATTCGATAAAATCGAAACGAAAATCAAAGAACTTAAGGGTCCCCCATCTTTTTGCTCAAAATTTTAAAAAATTTTTCGTAATTTTTGTTGAATTTTTTTGAATCATAATTGTCCCCATTATGATTTTTCACCAAAAATCACCAAAATTTTTCATATTTTTAGGGACATACGTGGGTTTTTCAAACTCGTTAAAAACACACCTTTTTCACCATAATTTCGATTGCAAACTGTTTTTTGGGATAAAAATGGATTATACTAAAAAAACCGCGTCAAAAACAGTTTTATTTTCACTTAAATCGACTTGAAAAAAATCTCAAAACGTAAACGAAATTTACATGGAAAAATCGTGATTTTTGTGCATCGAACGATATCTTGACAGGAAACACCGTTTTCGATGCGGTTTTTTTCACTAGTAGAGAATTGGACCTCAGAAATCGATGAAGTACATTCCCAAAGCCTAAAAACGCGTTCTTGACCATGATTATGGCAAAACTAGTCCATTTACTCATTTTTTGATGTTTTTAGTGTTTCGGTCATACTACAAATTACAAATTTTTTCCGATCGAGATCGGGTCTCGATCTGTACCCTCCTCTCAAAATTGGGGTATAACTTTTTTGAAGCAAAAACTTGCTATACAGTAGGTGTCCACATAAAAATTGTAGCGCAGATTCCCAGCTACAAAATGAATGGTCAATGAGGTCTCAATTCAATTCCTATGACGAGATATGCACAAAATACTAAATGATAATGGGTAAACTCAAAATCGGAGATACAATTAAACCTAAACTCAAAATCGACATATATCGACATGGATATGAAACCTGGTTTATGGCTTAAAATATTCGGGAAATGTCCCTTAATTATTTCTCAGTTCAACAGAATTCAACGATCTAATTTGACTGAGATAGCAATTTTTTTCTAAAATTAGTTTTTCAATCACTTTTATAATAGGAGCCACTTAAAATTATAATCCATGACACATTAAATAACGATACAAGTTTGGGTGAGGATTTACAAAAGAATCTTCTTGTTTATAAAGACCTAAATGGTACAGTAAAGTCAGATTTCGTTAACAATATGAACAAGCATTCATTAAACAGTTTAAAAGAAACGATTTTCTACAAACAAAACATTGGCAAGTTTCACGAAAATGAAACGCTTATGGCTAAAGCAGTAAAAAGTTTAAGTGATTTTTCAAATTCTTCTGAAATAAAAACATTCATGAGAGAATGGCTTATCAAAGACTCAAAGAATATTGCTTTGAGATCGAATCTATTGAGACAAGATTTTGAATACGAACAACAAATTCTGGCAACACCACTTTATAGCGTGACTACTCCACGATTAGTTTTTCCGAAGCATTCTTCGGAATATCTTTTTAATATTTTGGATTTTGATGATGAAGGCGAAGTTTTTCGAACTAGATTCAGCGTTGTAAATAAAAGTAGACATAAACCATCCGGCTTTGTTATTGCCATCAAATCTATCCCACTACCGGCGGCGGCTAGCGGGAACATTACCGAAGACCAAATTAAAGACCTCAAACGTGAAGTCCAATTACTAAAATCTTTGACAAATTCTCCCAATATAACCACATTCTATGGCTCGTTTATAAATGGTAATAAACTATACATCTGCATGGAACTTATGGAGATGTCATTGACAAAATACTATCAACAAGTGCACAGAATAAAATCATCATTTCCAGAAGAAATGTTGGGCTGCATCTGTGTCTGTATTACAGATGCTTTGATCGATTGCAAAAACATCCAAGTTATGCATAGAGACGTGAAACCATTGAATATCCTCCTTAACATGGCTGGCGAAATTAAACTATGTGATTTTGGGGCCTCACGCATTTTACAAGATTCTTTGGCAACCACTGTTGTTGGAACGATGGCTTATTGGCCACCGGAGCGTTTCACCGGAAAAGGAAGTTTTGACATTCGGCACGATATTTGGAGTCTAGGCATTACTTTAATCGAAACTGCACTCGGCAATTACCCGTTGTCCAAGAATAATAGTTTTGAAGCAAACTTTTTCGAAGTACAACATAATATTAAAAATTTGAAGCCGGATCAATTTGATGCCCAGCTATCACACTATTCACATGATACAATGGAATTCATTCACATGTGCCTCCAATGTATTGAAAATAGGGTGAAATATGATGGCTTAATAAATACTAATTTTTATAAAGTCTACTCGGAAAAGAAAGCACCTTTAGATATTGCAAAAATTATGAAAAATATTGGTGAGATTTTTTAAAAGTTGAATAAAAGCTTTCTTAACACTCGAACATGCCAGGGACTTGGTGTTAAAAATTTCGAGTGCATCTCAAGTTGAATTTACTTAGTGAGATTAACGCATTGGAAAGTTTTTAAAAGTCATTTCGAGTCAACCCGCGTCCCCCCAAAAATACAAAACCTTGTCCGAAGCTCAAAAACCCGATTTTACGTTGATTTTTTGAATTGTCTAACCTGTTTAAAACACTTTAGATAATTTTTTCGGCCAAAATTTGTATCTGGCCAATGTATTTCATTATGGAGATTTATAGCGTGGTTTCGAAAAATTCGAGAAAATGTTTTTCGATCCCTGCAACTACGGCCACCGTATAAAATGGCTCAAACATCGAAGTTTCTCGGATTTTTTTTACATTTTGGGGGGGGGGACGCGGGTTGACTCGAAATGACTTTTAAAAACTTTCCAATGCATTAATAGGTAGTATCGGGAGCCGAGCGCTCCACGCTTGGGGAGGGGGTTGTGATTCCGAGCGGTACTCCCGAGCGACGCTCCTCGTTAAAAATGTATTAGTACTTTTTTATTAATCCCTGCTATAGCTAATCTTTTTTTTAAAATTGTCTCCGATTTTTGTGTCAATCATCTTTTCTCATCGTCCCCTACAACTGCAAAAACACAAAAAATTAGCACTTTTTAGTATTTTGGTGATAACTCCTCCTAAAGGATTGAATTGAGAGTTCGTTGACCACTCATGTGAAAGCTGAGAATCTTCCCTACAATATACCTCCCCTACTACTACAACATTGCGTTCATGACGTTGTAACATGAGCCAAGGTTCTGTCAATTGAGATCAGTGGAGTAATTTTATGGAGGCATCGGGAGCACCCCTCATTGCTGAAAAAATTGAATTTTTCCCGCTTGGTCCCCTTTATGTTTTCGCTCAAAATTTAAAAAAAATTTTGGCCAAAATTTTCCTTTCTTTAACCATTTTTAACCAAAAATAACCAAATTCTTCCATTTTTTAACAAATGTTCCTTTTTTATACAAAAATCATATTTTTTGAACATTTTTGGCTTAAAAACACTAATTTTTTTCAAAACATTTGCTCATTTTTTACTTAAAATACATGTATTTTAATGATTTTAATACAAAAATTTTCGAATAAATGTGCCCCCTTCTCCATCCACCGGCTGAAAATTTCGAAAATTGAAGGACGTGTGCTCATCCCATCCGCCGGCTGAAATTATGCCACTGATTGAGATGTAGCTGAGAGATCCAATTTCTTAGTATAGTGGTTCAGAGTTCTGAAATTTCTATAATTCTTCCCATTATATTATTCTTAAGATGATTCGGACGATGTATCGGAATCTTGTGGGACCATAAAATAAGCATACGAACAGAAAGTTTATAAAAACTGATTATTTCACATTTAAGCATATTTTTCTAGAGCACTTTAATATAAGCAACAAAATTTAAATAAATGAAATATAGGTATTCCAAAATTTTTGGCTTCATAAACCATGACTTGTTTAATTCATGGAATATTTTATCACCAAAGTTTTTTCTTATACTAAAAATTGAGTTTTTAGCAATCACGCCTGAACCGAATGTTGCTCTGCCGGAAACTACTCGAAAATGGACGGAAGAGAATAAAATTCCAAACGTGACAGTAAGGCGCAAAGCTAAGCAAGCTGGGCGAACTTTTCGTCAAAATCAAACGATTCGAGCTTCTCCTGAACAGCGACAGGCTACTCCAGAACAGTCACCTGCACACAAAGCAGAAGATATGCAAATATTGGTGACTGAACATGATATCAATGTTACTCAGAGACGTTCTATAAGACTTACTTCGAAACAAGGCGAGTAGCTTAAAAATTTTATTTTTTGAGCTTAAAAAAATTATTTGAGCTCAAAAAATTAATTTTTTGGGTCTTTTGTTTGCAATTTTGACACTAAATAAAAATTTTTAGCCACTCCATTAAAAGACTTTAAACTGCGCATAGCAAAACGCACACCAAAGAAACAAAAGCCAGAAGAGTCAACAACGCCAAAAAGAGCACGAATGTCTGAGTCGGCCCCATCGACATCAAAATCGACACGTCGGATTGAAATAAAGCC
Organism: Acrobeloides nanus; assembly: GCA_900406225.1. NCBI lineage: Eukaryota > Metazoa > Nematoda > Chromadorea > Rhabditida > Cephalobidae > Acrobeloides > Acrobeloides nanus. The sequence continues at coordinate 19,775 of OZJO01020734.1, forward strand.
CCAGAAGGCAGCAAAAAAGATCAAGGTGAAGAATGAGGAGGAAAATACCCGAGTAGAAGAAAAAGAGCCTGATATGTCACCAACTCCCCGCCAGGGCTGAACCGGATGAAAGGAAATTATCGCTACCGAAAACTTAAAGAGGGGGGGGGGTATAAATTAGGGACTATTTCATAAAAAAATTTTTTTTCTAAAATGATCATTTTTAGGGATAATTTTATGCGGGAAATCGATTGCGCACATTCCCAAAAATTGAAAACGCTTCCTTGACCCTGATTCAGGGAAAAATAGGGTTTTTGAAGCGAAAATCAAACATTTTCGGATTTTTATGAGAAAACTGTCGACTCTTAGGTTTTTCTAGGAGGGGAATCGATTGCGCGCATCCTCGAATCATGAAAACGCTTCCTTGACCCTGATTCAGGGAAGGAATCGGTAATCAAACATTTCCGAAAATACCCCAATACCCAACCACTGGGAGAGAAGTGGGACACTAAATGCGCAAAAATTTTTGAGTGAGGAGCGCAAAATTTTTGCGCTGAGTACTGCGAAAAAATTTTACACATCCAAATTTTGGATCGCGAGTCAAAAAAGGTCAACAATCGGGAGAGGGGCAGTTTGAAATTTTTTTGTTGGGGAGGGATATATTGTTACATTGTCGTAATAAATCAGCAGAATATATTAAATTTTTTATTATTATTAAAATAAAACAATAAATATTAGATACTATACATAATTTGATCTATCGGACAGCAACAAAAAGAAACAGTGACTTCGATACAAGTAGTGCGGCAATTTTCTTTCAAAATTGCCTTACATTTTATTGGTGGTGGGGTAAACACTTCAAACGGACTGACTTCAAACATTCCATTAGTTTCTGGAGAGGTATTCTCGTCCGAGAAAGTCTTTGGTTCATGCCCTTTTTGACAATTAGAGCCTTCTATCAAATTTAAAAAGATTAATTTTAAAAAAGCCAATCCTAAGGATAAGCCTAGGCTAATCATAAGCCTGAGCCTAGTCCTAAAATTAAGCATAATCTTATGCATACCCCTAAGCCTAAAAATAAGACTAAGCCTAAGCCAGTAACTAACCAGGATTTTTTCATGAGGGAGGTACAAGATCTCAATTTTTTATTTTGGTCAAAAACATAAGGAGAAGCCTTTGGATTGTTTAAACTTTTTTGGCCCATGAGGGGGGGGGTACATGTACAATGCCTAAGCATAAGTCTAAGCTTAAAACTAAGACTAGACCTAAGACTAAAAATAATACTAAGCCTAGGCATAGGTCTAAGCCTAAGCCTAGGCCTAAGAATAAGCTTAAGACTAAGCCTCTTCATTCACAACAAGTTATTTTCCCTAAATTTTTCTTTTATCTTTAACGAGTACTCTTTTCTTATCCATATACAAATTTTTAACAAGAAAAGAAATCCTATCGCCCCGATATTCCCGAAAAAATTCTTACCTAAACAAGGCAATAGATCAATTTCTTTTCCATTTTCAAAGTAATCTTTATCATTTTCAACATTCTTATTTTTTAGCTTCGATTTTTGGATATTAAAACTTTGAATAAAACCACCAAGTTCAATCGGCCATAGATTTCTGTCCTCATTGGTATTGGATAAGAGGGTCATTCCATTTTTAGATCGAATATCACCATCTAGAGAAGTTGTCTTCTTATTAACATATCGAATTTCTTTATCGGAGTAAGTCGTTTTTGGCTGGTTATCTAACTGATCGAATTCTTTTGGCCAAAAATTTTTGTCTGTATCCAATCCAGGAGGGAATCTAGACTTCGCATTTCCATCTCCAAAAGTTCCAAGATAGGATTGTGTCGATGGATTTGAGTAGCCACGGATCTTCATTAGACCAGAATCAGATTGAAATGGACTTGATAAAGTGTTTCCACCATCAAAGGATGCAAAATTAGCCAATTTAGATGGATTGGACTCGCTATTGGCATCTATCTTCATCAACCCAGAATCGGATAAAAATCGATTGGAAATTGTGCTTCCTACACCCAAATCGTCAGACTTTTTTTCTGTGCGTTGGTTCGAGTAGCCATTTTCCTTTATCAGATCCGAATCAGATTCAAATTGACTGGACAATGTGCTATCACCATCAAAGGATTCAAAAAATTTGGACTGTAAGGATGGATTCGAGTTGCTACCCGATTTTAATAACCCGGAATCGGATTCAAATGAACTTGAGATGTCTTTGCCATCACCAAAGGTTCCAAAATCTTTTGAATTATAATTTGATAAGTAATTTCCACCTCCAAAAGTTCCAAAACCAATATTGTTTGAATATTTGCCACCTTTGTTTCCAGATTGCCTCAAATCTGGTGTTATACCAGAGTCAGAATATAGAGATATAGATGTTGAATCTCTGCCAGGAAATGAGTCTTGTTCATTTTTCAAAGAATTTTCTCCATCTTTGTTTAAGCTTAAAGGTAACCCAAAATCTCTTTCCCAATTAATTTGTTTATCTTGGCCTAAATTACAAATTTTTTAACACTCGGACAGTCTAAAAACAATGTTTAGAGTAATTTTTCATGCTGAACATAATGCCGCAAAAATTTAGAGAAAAAAGTTCTGTGAAGGGTGTCTAAGGGTCTCCCAAGATTGTGACCGTATTTTTCGTTTTGAGACCATATCTCGGTTAGTGTAAATCCGTTTTGACTGACAATGTGAGCGATAGCTCATTGAATGCTTGAGGATCACGCCGAAAAAATTATTGTTTCAATATTTGAGCTTTTGAATTAAACAGGGTGTCAAAAAAGGCACTTTTGCGATTTTTGTCCGATTTTGTCGACAATTTTCAAGTTTTTTAATTTTCACCAAAATAACCCCTATAGGGGGTTTTCTATGCGAGGAGTCGATTACGCGCATTTTCGAACCCTGAAAACGCTTCCCTGATTCAGAGAAGAGGTATGTATTGAAGCGAAGATATGCTAATACAGGGTAAGGGAAGCGTTTTCAAGAACCAGCAATGTGCCCCCCTACCCTCACACCCAACTGCGACACGTTTTCTAAATTTGACCCTCTTGCGATATAAGGGTGGGTCGACACACTCCTTGCCCAAGTATGACGCCCCCCCCCACAACTTCCCTGGATGAGCTGCACGGGGAGGCAGAGGCACAGTGTAATCCGGGTACGTACCCCTGCCCTAATGGGATAAATGTCCGAAAAACTTAAGGGCCTCTCATATGATTCTTTGGGTGGAACTCTCACTAGTCGATCCTTCTCAGGGGAGAGTTGATTTTTTAGCTTGTTTGCGTGGGGGGGGGGGGGGGGGGGGTCTGGCATTTATCTTCATGTATGCTTAAGTAACTTACTTTTCGAGGGCAAATCATTTCCTTCCCCAAACGGAGGAGATCCTGTTGTAAATAAATTAGTTTCAGTCGTTGTGCTATAATCATTATGCAACGGTTCGATTGAGAAAAAATATTTAACAATATTCAAGAATTCATGTGCCAGACTAACCATATTCTTTTGCAAATCCATGTTTGTTATAGACCAGATGGGGTTGTCACTGGCTTGTTTGTATGGTGAAAAGTTGTTGGAGCGAAAATTTGGGATTTCATTTTTGTAGCTTGGGATATTTATTGAGTATTTTTCTTCAGGGTATGTTTTAGGTGGGGTTGTCAAGATGGTAGATGTTTCGGTAGTTGGTGTTTTTGTAGGGCGTGAATCTTCTAAATTAGGCCAAATATTGGTTTCGGAATCGACTTTGAAGGAAGTTGGTATTTTGTTTGGAATTTTGTAAGATGGAAAACCATGTACGTGTGGATTAAGTCTATTTTTGTTAAGATTCTTTTTCTTTGACTTGAATGCATTCTCGTTCCCATAAATTCTAATTTCTGGCAGCATATTCTTGTCTAAAAAACAAAGCTACCAAAGATACAGGGGGTACCCACAAAACCGGATTTTTGCGATTTTTTCAAAAATGTTCAAGTTTTTAAAAATTTAAAAATATAATTTTTGGCCAAAAATGCAATTCTGCCAAAATTAGATTTTTAAAACAAAAACGCAATTTTTTGGCCAAAATGCGAATTTTGCCCAAAAATTTGATTTTTGATAAAAAATGACACTTGTGCCCAACAAATGCATTTTTGTCAAAAACATTGAACTACAGTTTCATATGAAAGTTTTGCCAAATTTAATTATGATGCCATAATTAAATTTGGCAAAGACAGGAAGGCGCTTCTTAAAGGGCGAGTGGGACTTACCGAGAAACGCATATTTAACTATGTCAAACAGTACATAACCCCCTCCCCCATTTAATAACCGAAAAGAACGAAAATGGCAATGAAAAAATTTGAAAACTTCATCTTCAACCCGAAAAATTTAATTGAAAATGACCACTTTTCAATTGAAAATGACCATTTTACACTATTTTCATGTAATTTAGAGCTAAAAATCACTCAAAAATATTTTCGTTTGTCGGAAAAATTACATAATTTACCATTTTCGACCATGTCCTACAAGATCCAATCATTTAAAAAATTGAAAAGTTTTTGGAAAATCGACTTCTCGGTAACTTGGTCTAGCCTTTTAAAGAAAAAATGCCAATTTTCATATGTCATACCTTTTTTCTTATCTAAAGCCTTTTGCTTCGAAATTCTTGACCTCATAGAAATATCATGCAGCGTTGAACGTGGCGTTGTTGTGAAACTTTTCCGATTCGCTATTTCATGACCAGTAATAAATGAATTTTGTTTGTAATCCATATAATCTGTTTCCAACACCTTCGAATAGTCTCTAGCAGCCCTTCTTATTTTAAATTTTGCATATTTTGGCATGTACATTTTAGAATACTTCTTGTATGGTGTATCAAGATTTTCTTGAACAGCAGGATTTAGAATATCACTATAAAATCAAGTTAGGGTAGTTACCACAAAAGAAAAAAGTCAGAACCCATCACACATGCCATTTTTATATAAAAAATCGCAAAACGATGTCTGAGTCGTTTTTTGGAACCCGCAAAAATTTTTTAACAAAAAACCACATCAAATTCGTGTTCATAGTAAAACCCCCAGTACTCAAAATCATCTAAATATACCACTTATTAAATTATTCAAAAACAATTCGACTTCAACAGGAATTGATCCAGCGACATAGGAGCAGAAAATTTTTTCCTCCTCCAAAAACTAATGATTGGCAAAAAATTTTCATGTGATTTTGCTTTTACAACTTTTTATGATTAGCTAAAATAAAAATTTCGACACTGGTGGGATCGAACTCTTAACCATTTGGGTACAAAGTGAGAGCTTGCCACTTTACTATGGGTAAGAATTTCTCTTATTTGCGGAAAATGCCTATATCACCAAATTTTTTATACCTATTAAATGATAGATCATCTCTAAATAAGCTTTTCACTACTTCGTCGTTATATTGAGCCAATGTTAATGAGAAAAATACGACCAAAAAATCCAAAATATTTAATTTTGACATAACTAAAACTAGGAAAAATATGAAAAATAATTGGCTATAGTTAAGTGGCAGAAAATTGTTCAAACTAGACAAGAAAAATTTAAATTATCTAACATTTTATCCACAGTTAGGATAATTGATTTTTAAACGAATTTTTGTTATTCGTTTCACCCGAATAACTGTCACATTATGTGATTTAATTGAAACCGTCGCGAAAAAACTTGGTTTGATTATTATGCAAATGATGCAAAGGAATTTACATTGGAAATAAGAAGATGTTATATCTCCTGAGATAGCGAAAAGATTTCAAACAAATTTCTCTTTTGAGAATTTTCAATGATCTTTAACAAAACTAAACGAAAAAATTAATTACCCGATGACCAAAAAAGCAATCGATCAAAATAAAAATCTCCCTTATGAAGCCTAAGCCTAAACCATAGCCTAAGCTTAAGTCTAACAAGGAAACATCCTAGTGATGGCATCTCCGATTTCGTCCAAACATATGCCAATGTTTTGCCCATGGTGGGAGTACTAAAAACCGCAAAAAATTTTCTTTCCCACTCTCCATTGGGGAGTTAGAGTCCAAAATGTGGTTTTTGGGTCAAAATGGTTCAAAGAAATGGTCATAACTTTTATGGTTGAAAGATTTTTCAATAACTCTTTTTAAACTTTGTAGAGAGTGAAACGACTCAAATTTTGATAAATTAATTTTGGTCTCAGAACTCAATCTTCATGGATAAAGGGGCATGAAAATTTTTTCGGAACTTGAGACTTGCGTCAATCGATTTCTCATGCCTGAAAACCCCCAAGTACCCATAATCAGATTTTGAAATTCCCCTGACCACCTCCCAGGGATTGGAGCTAATATATAATATGACGCTGTGTACAGGGCATAACATTGAATTTCAGGACCCATGGGGATGGTTTCTGTTAATCATGTGACTATACTAAAAATTTGCGATAGATAACTTTTTTCCGCATAACAATCCTGAAATCACAAGTCTGGAGGTTCCCTTTAAGCCTAAGGGGTCATCCAGATATTGCGTAATCACGTAGGGGGGGGGAGGAGGGGGTAGCCAAATGATTACGGTTGATTACAGAGGGGGGAGG
>OZJO01020735.1:0-35185 GCA_900406225.1 Acrobeloides nanus
CATGACAGTTGCAACTGTCATGGTGACAGTTGCAACTGTCAACTGACAGTTATAACTGTCATTGTGACAGTTGCAACTGTCGGGCTTGAAAATGAATTTAAATTTAAAAATGTGATTTTCTTACTTCAAATAACACCAGTATGCTAGAATTATAAAAATTTATTTAAAAAAAATTTGACAGTTGCAACTGTCATTTGACAGTTACAACTGTCATTTGACAGTTACAACTGTCATTTAGACAGTTGCAACCCCAAAATTTGACAGTTGTTGAACAGGTCAACTACCGGGGGTACCCCATGTTAAAAAATCAATTTTTTCAACTTTTTTATTTTGGCTCCAAATTGGCTGATTTTTGGTACTCGGGTGTTTTCGGGCACGAGAAACCGATTGGCGCAGGTCTCGAGTTCCAAAAAAAATTTTCTTGACCCCCTACCGGGGGTACCTCATGTTAAAAAATCAATTTTTTCAACTTTTTTATTTTGGCTCCAAATAGGGTACCCCCGGTAGGGGGTCAAAAAAATTATTTTGCACAAATTTTTTTCGAAAAATTGTTTTCTTTCCTGAATCGGGTCAGGGAAGCATTTTTAATTTTCGGCGATGCGCGCAATCGATTTCTCGCATGATTTTACCCCTAAAAATGATCTTTTTAGAAAAAAATTTTTTTTCATGAAATAGTCCTTAATTTATACCCCCCCCCTTTAACGTGATTTTTTTCAAAAAATTTTTTAGCCTTTTTTCTTTAGAAATTATCTCTCTAGGGGTAACTTTATGCGAGAAATCGACTGCGCGCATTAAGGGTCGGCACAAGCTATCGTACTTTTTCGGTAAGATGACTTTAAAAGTTTTCATTTATCGTACTTTTGGTGTTATTTGGTAATACTCACGAGTACTATACTCATCTATATTCATGTGTGGTGTAGTGGTTACGCGTCATACTGTGGCATGATATGGTCGGGGTTCAACTCCCTATAGAGTATATGTTTTTTGCATATTTAAAAAATTTTTTCTTAACTTGTATCTCGGTCAAAACAAGTGAACAGCAGCTAATATTTTCATCATAGTTTCTACTTTTTTTGCTATTTTTTGCACTTGTTTTGAAAAAATTTGGTGATTGGCAAATCGGGACATCCCTTGTTAGTTTGAGCTTTTTTAATGGAAAAGTATATTTATTGGGATTTGCATAATAATCTTATCTGGCATGCTAATATTTAATCTGACGGTTAAAGTTGAACCAAGATCTTGGGTTAAGATTGCACAAATAAAAAATAAGTTTCCAATTTAAGCACTATTTCTGAAGCCAAGAAAATCAATTCCTAAATATTGGAAAAAAATTTTATTTATAGTTTCGTATAAATTACTAGAGCAAAAGTTTGAATTTTTATCAATAGAAGAGCAAAAGTTCAGATTCTATTTCTTCGACAAATAAAGAATTCGAATAGACTATAGGTACACTGGCCCATCCCTATGAATCACAAATTCTGCACAAAATTTATTTTCTTATGAGGAGATTATAACTGACGTGTGCATATTTGAGAAATAGAAGCTAATTCACTTGTTGGGAGGTACTTATCATGTCAAAAAAGTCTAAATTTTTTTCTTTTAAAATCGGCCAAAAACATTCCATTAGGGGTATTTTTAAGTGAGAAACACAAGGTCTTCTAATCGAAAATTTTGTAATTCAACAATTGTCATTTTGTAAGACTGAAAAAGTATCTTAAAAAAGGTAAAACACAAAAAGTCAGCGAAAAAATGGTGGGCTTGAAGAAAATGGCTTTTTGATATCAAAAAATAAAGTTTTTCAGAATTATTTATTGATTTTCACTCAAAAATAACATCACCAATGTGTTACTCGCTTAAAAATGCCCCTAATAGGATGTTTTCGACTGATTTTAAAAGAGAAAAACTGTTGACTTTTTGACTGTGATAAGTGCCTCTCAACAAGTGAATCAAACAGCACACAAAAACTTCACCTTCTTTGGCTCGAGTCTAAATAATATGGAAGAGTTATACAAAAGTCTGATTCACCCAATGACGACTTTTTTAGCTAAATCATTATAAAGAAATGGAAATTTTTTGATAAAAAAGAGTGTGTGATATCATTTTAGTTTGTACACTTGCTCTTCCTTCGAAGAAAGTCGTCAGTTTATGAGTTCATATAAAAAGGAAGAACACAGAAAAGTCCTATTTCATTGTCTCTTGAAACAATGGGTGCTTTTTCCCAATTAAGGCTACTGCTATGGAAAAATTTATTAACTCAAGTTCGATCTCCATGGTTTACAGCATTCGAGTTTTTGTTGCCATTGCTTTTGTTAGGTAGTGGATTCGGTTTGATGATAGGAGTAAGTATGATTCGGAATTTTTGAGATGTGAAAACGGTCGTTTGATGTTTCGAATCTTTTTAATGTTTTTGAGTATTTCTACAAAGCCAATCCCGATAGTTTTGGTGTCGCTAGAAAGCTGGATTTCATAGCAATCGAATGACACCAAAATCATGCCATAACTTTTTCTGTTGAGGAGTTATTGCATAATTATTAAAAAATGAAAAAACTGACATTTTTTACTAATTATGCAATAACTTCACAACCAGAAAGTGTTATGGCATGATTTTGGTACCATCGATTGCTACGAAATACAGCTTTCTAACCACACTAAAACTATCAAGATTGGCTTTGTATTTTCGGAGAAATCCTCATAACAAAGTTTCGAGATGTCAATTTTCGAAATATCAAATAACCATGAAGACTTTTTTAGCTACGGGGCAAATTTGAAAAGTCTCACAATATAACGACCTATTTCCCATGGATTGTCACGGGCTCTGCTTACGATTTCCTTTTACCTCAATATGATGTAAGTTATTTTTATACTAATGCAAGTATGTGCTGTTTAGGAAGCTATCATAGACACCGACATCATAATCACAGGAAAACTCTCAAAGTGCCCATTTTTACAATATACGATAAATGGACCATCGAACTTTGAAGTTAATATGCAAATAGCATATGCACCAAATACTTCTGCCATGAATAATATTATGAATAGAGTCATGGTAAAACGTTTTTCATCAGACCAAGATATATATAAAATACATTTTAAGTTTCGCTACAATGTTGATAATTTTATTACACACAATAGCTCCATTTGTCTTGTATGTTCACAGTGCGTTTGTATCGCAAACGATTGCCAATGTCTCGATGGAATTGGCTTACCATCAAACTTGACTATTAAAATATCAGCTAATGTTACAGGTTAGCTTTATCTGAATTTTATTGATGTCTTTTGGCCAAAAACTTATGCGTTTCTGCTTAGTATAAACCATTCAGGGGCTACTTCGGCTATTAAAAACATTCGGAGCTACTTCGGTCCAGTAAGTTACAATCATATTTAAAAAATAATATATTCGGAAAGATCATGAAAAATGGAGCATTTTTTGTTTTTACGGCATGGTCTGAATCGTTGTAGTTTTCGAGATAATTGCTTTTGAATTTTTGAATTTGTTACAAGTTCTTCGTTGTAATACACAAACTTTTTTGAATTTTTGCGGAAAAGTCGATTTTTGAATCGATTTACTAAATTTTCATAAAATGAACATTCTAGCAATTTTTATAAAATGAGACGAACAAAATGATACCAAAATTATCTAATTTGAACATTGTTTTGGGTTATTGAAAGAAAATTCTGATTCATGTTTTTGTTTCAATAACCCAAAACAATGTTCAAATTGGATAATTTTTGTGTCATTTTGTTCGTCTCATTTAGCTATAAAAAATTGCTACAATGTTCATTTGATGAAAATTTAAAGTTAAAGAATTGATGCAAAAATCGATTTTTCCGCAAGAAATTCAAAAAAGTTTGTGTATTACAACGAAGAGCTTGTAACAAATTCAAAATTTCAAACGCAATTATCTCGAAAACTACAACGATTCAGAACATGCCGTAAAAACAAAAAATGCTCCATTTTCATGATCTTTCCGAATATATCATTTTTTCATATGGTAAATTAATGGACAGGTTCTTTAAGGGGCAAAAGTTCTCGTCAAGGAATAAATCGCTCAGGATTTTTTGCTAAATTATTTGCCGTGTATCTTCCGTTAGCATTTTTTTCTTGGCGAGAACTCTTAGGCAAGGAATTTTGCCCCCCCCCTTGTAAGTGCCGAAGTAGCTTCAAACATTCTTTAGGTTATGGCACTGAAGCCGAGATGGTTAAGGCTCTCACAGATTCTTTCACAGATGAATGCAACAATCCTTGGATAGGTAACCCGATAAAAAGCTTTTATCTTATTAAATAGATTTTTATAGGCGGGATAGTTTTCAATGAGGACTTTGCTAATAATCCGAATTCTACAAAAAACATCGGCTATAAGATCAGATTAGCTAATTCCAAGAGGTCAACCGTTAAGGATACACAATTTTGGGACACCAGTGAACTTTTTGTTAACTCTATTTTTTCTGGGCCTTATAATGAGGACGATACAGACGGCGGAGATCCAGGTTATTGGAGAGGTAACCCAAATATTGTTATACAGAGTGGGCCAAAAAAGTGGATTTTTGTGATTTTTTGGGATCCGAAAATGTATTGTTCTAAAAATGACCCCGGGGTAATTTTATGCGGAGAATCGATTGCGCGCATTCCCGAACCCTGAAAGTGTTTTCCTGATACTGATTCAGGAAAAAATTGGGGGTTTTTAAAGCGAAATTCGTCGTTTTTTGCAATTTCAAAAACCCAATTTTTTCTCTGAATCAGGTCTAGAGAAGCATTTTCAGGGTTCGGGAATGCGAGCAATCGATTTCCTACATAAAATTACCCTTAGAAAAATAAATTTTCGGGCCCCAAAAAATCACAAAAATCCACTTTTTTGTCCCACCCTGTATAAAATATTAAGTATCTCCATTTTAGAAGGATTCTTAACGCTCCAAAGAGCTATAGATATGTCGATTTCGCATTATTTTAACAACGATCCACAAATTGCTATCGATGCTAATCCCCTATTTGTATGACTTATTTGTATAAATCATATTGAAGAAGAAATTTTTAGATAGGACGCTTCCCATTTCCACCATATGACTCGAAAATCATTGAAATCGGCTCCTTGTATCTCCCAACTATCATATCTTTTTCTTTCTTGACTAGTGTCATTTATATCGTTCGCTCAATTGTTATGGAGAAGGAAAATAGGCTCAAAGAATATATGAAAGTTATGGGACTTTCACAGTGGGTTCACTGGCTTGCGTATTTCATCTTAAACTATGTTAAAATGATGTTTTTGGTAGTTATTCTAACGATTTGTACCTATTTGGTGACAACAAAGTCGGATCCGTCCATTGGACTGTTGCTGTTTTTAGTCTATACCTTCGATGCACTGTATTTTTCTTTTTTGATATCTACTTTCTTTCAATCAGGTATGAAATTTTCAAGTATGTAAGGGTCAATAATTGTTCTTAGGTACTGCGGCAACAATGGTAGCTGTTTTTGCGTGGATGATTTTGTACTTCTGGGAAGAAATTTTTGTGAACATGGATTCGGGATCTCCTTATTCTCAAGGGGTTAGAATGCTTAGTTGTATAAATCCAAATGTGGCTCTTTCATTCGCCTTACGAATAATGGCACAATTCGAAACACAAGGTAAAGATAGTGGTCGGACATAATGATCTAACTTTCATTCAGGCACTGGGCTTCATTGGAGCAGTATCGGAAAACCTACATCTCCGGATACCAAACTGACAATGGCTGATCTTTTCGTTATGTTAATCTTTGATGGTATCTTGTTTATGCTTCTAACAGGATACGTCGAAGCTATTCATCCTGGCGGTGAGGGTGTTGCTCAACGACCATGGTTCTTCGTCCTTGTAAACTAAAATTTTCATTAAATTTAATCAAAAGTACTAATTTTAGCCGTCTTACTGGTTTCCTGGATGGAAAAGGAACAAAAAAACATCTTCTGACATACAAAACGGACTACATTCACCACATAAATCAACTATAGAAAAAGAGCCTCCATTAAACCCAACTATTAATGTTGTTGATTTATCGAAAACTTATGGAAATAGCTTATTTAAGAAAATTTTTGAATGCAAATTTGTAAGTTTCGTCGAGGCTAACACAAAATCGACAGATTTTCTGTTGTGTACAACCCAATAGTTTTTTTTGTGTTAAGGGGGGACCATCCTGATTCAGGGAAGGGATCGGTGTATTGAAGCGAAAATTCGAAAATGTTTGATTTTTGCTTCAATACACTAATCCCTTCCCTTCATCAGAATCAAGGAAGCGTTTTCATGTTTCGGGAGTGCGCGCAATCGATTCCTCGCCTAGAAAAACCTAAGAATCGACGGTTTTCTCATAAAAATCCGAAAATTTTTGATTTTCGCTAAATACACCCACCATCTTCCCTGAATCAGGGTCAAGGAAGCATTTTCACGCTTCGGGAGTGCACGCAAACGATTTTTCGCATTTTTTTACCCCTAGAACCGCCATTTCAAAAGAATTTTTTTGGTCGAGATCTGATCCTAAAGTGGTTCCCCCTTTAATACAACAGATTACAACAGAATCATTCTGTTGTACAACACAACAGAAAATCGGTCGTACAACAGATTCTCTTCTAGGGTAAAGAAAGTGAAAAATTAGCGCTTAATCAACTCAATTTGAAATTATATCACAGTCAAATAACTGCGCTGTTAGGCCATAATGGTGCCGGAAAAAGTACAACTTTCTCCATGCTGACTGGTAATTTGAACCATTAGGTTTTTCACCATCTTTTGTTTTAGGTGTTATCCCGCCAACTTCCGGTACTGCATACATAAATGACTTCGATATTCGTGATGCTCTTCCAGAAATCCGAAAATCATTAGGGTTATGCCCTCAATACAACATATTATTCAACAATTTGACTGTCATGGAACACTTGGAATTTTTCTGCAAGGTATATTTGTATTTTTGGCTCATAAATAAACTTCATTTTAGCTCAAAAACCGACCTTGGAGCAAACCAGAGGCCGTGAACATTTTAGCTAGACTGAAAATCGATTTCAAAGCCGATGCCAAAGCATGTACCTTATCTGGAGGACAAAAACGAAAACTTTCATTGGCTATCGCTCTAATCGGTGGATCTGAGGTAAGCTAAAAGTTTAGAAGTAAATTGAAATAATACGAGTTTTAGATTGTTATGTTAGATGAACCAACATCAGGCATGGATCCCGGTGCCAGACATGAAACTTGGACTTTGCTTCAAAGTGAAAAACACAACAGAACTATGTTATTGTAAGAGTTTTTGGAGCTACTTTGGTTCTTATACCCATGAAAAATAAATTTCGAAAAATAAACTTTTTGATTTTAGACCACGTTTAATGGGGTATAAGAGCCGAAGTAGTTCCAAATTTTTTCATTATCTTATATCAAGCTGTTTTAGAACGACTCATTATATGGAAGAAGCCGATCTTCTTGGCGATCGCATTGCTATCATGTCTCATGGTGAACTCCAATGTTGTGGCTCTAGCATGTTCTTGAAAAATATCTATGGTGCTGGATATCATCTGGTTGTTGTTTATAAGCGTGGAGAAGAAAATTATGTAGATACGTTGGATCTTTTAAAAAGATTCTGCCCAGACGCAGAGATGCATTCATCTGTTGGAGCTGAAGCGACATTTTTACTAGCTAGTGAAAATCGACCGCGTTTTCCAGAAATGTTTAAATATCTAGAAGAATGTCAAGATAGTCTAGGAATAGAATCGTTCGGCGTATCCATCACAACCATGGAAGAAGTTTTCTTGAAGTAGGAAAAACACCGTTATTAAATTTTTTTAATTTTTAGAGTAAACGAGGTAGCCGACGAGAGGAAAAAGCAAGAAGACAACGATTCACAAGATAATATGGAAATTGAACAGGACCTTAACCAACTAACAAGTAATTAAATTAATCAATAATAAAATCTATTTAAGTCTTTTAGAAGCCCGTGTGACAACACGTCTTACTGGATTCCCATACTATTTACAGCACTTCAAAGCCATGTTCATCAAAAGAGGCATCTACTTTCTACGAAAATGGACTCAATTCATCCCTCAACTTATTATACCAGTTCTCTATTTGGGCCTTTTTGTATGGGGCTCAACACAAGTCCCGGATGCGAAAGACCAAAATCCTTTGCCAATAAATTTGAGTATGTATGCATCTGATGGAAAACCCGCTAATGTGTTTGTAAATGATCTTGCTAACTGGCCTAGTGGCTTTGGATCTTTTGTCGAGTAAGAAAAGCTTGATAGATTGTATAAAAAGAAAATTTAGTTTTACTCGACAAGTCATAAAAGATGCCAATCCAAATGTTGATTTCACGATTTTCAATACATCAGACTCAGCTATAAATGGGATAGTTAACTGCATTTCCTATTATGGCTCTGATTGCCAGAATTTGGATAATGCGATCGTAACGGGCACTAAAAATGTAAGTGATCAAACATTAGTCGTAAAAATGATGGTTTCTAGGATGGCACGGTAACGTTCGGTATTCATAATCCAATCGCATTTATCCCAAATCTTCCGAATTTCCCAGATCCTACAAACTTCGGAATAACAGGTAAGGTGTAACAGCTAAAGAGATCGAGAGCTCGTAAAATTTGATTTCCCGTCAGAGCAATCCTTTGTTTTAATATATTGCTGCATGAAAAAAGGAGCTTTTAAAAGTCCGAAATATGAACTTCAACCACTCATTTTGCAGCTAATCGTGATACAATCGACTACCAAAAAAGCAAAATTCATATATTTTCTGGTCAAATTTTCATGCAGCTATGTATAGGAACGAAAGATTACTCTGACGTGAATGCAAATTTTACGAGACCAGACGGTCCCTTTAAAGGTAGTGTGCAAGCAAGTAAAATTTAAATTCCCGCTAGAGCAGGAATTTTCGTTTTAATGCACAACATTTGAGTTTCAAACTCCCTCATTATATGCACATCAAATTTTTTCCCCTTGATAAGTTCGACAAACAGGCTAGACAACGATGTAATTTTTTCTCCCCTTTTAAAAGGGAAGAAAAAATTACATCGTTGTCTAGCCTGCCTGTCGAACTTATCAAGGAGAAAAAATTTGATGTGCATATAATGAAGGGAGACAGTTTCAGTTTGAAACTCAAAAGTTGTGCATTAAAACGAAAATTCCTGCTCTGGCGGGAATTTAAATTTTATTTGCTTGCGCACTTCCTTTAAAAGTAACTTATTTTACTCGTTATTCTAGCACTTTTTAACAACTGGGGCGAGCATTCACCCCCATTGGCTGTAAGCTTGGCAGATACTATGATTCTAAGAAATATATTACCGCAGACTATGTCGGATATAAACCTACTAGTAAATATTAAAATTTAAAAAAAATTAAGCGATTTGATTTTTAGGTTACAAATCATCCACTTCCACCAGCTAGCGGTGATACTTTAAAAAATAATGACACTACTACGACCACCGGTTCCATGATGATAAGCTACGCGATGATCGTTGCTATAAGCTTGGTAGTCTCTGGCTACGCTAGTTTCCTCATTCGGGAACGTAAGAAGAAAGCCAAACATATGCAAATGATGTCTGGTATAAGACCTTGGCTATATTGGCTTACAACAGCCATTTGGGATGGCGTTTGTTATTTGATCCCAATTGTGATTTTTATTGCGATTTTTGCTATTTTTAGCATCAAGGTACGAGCGAAATCCGAAAAGTTTAAAGTAGTAAAACATTTTAGGAATATACTCATTCAGCTGGAGCTCTATTTTCCATATTTTTCGTTTTGATTTTATATGGTTGGACAGCGATTCCGCTAGTTTATACGTTTTCGTTCTTTTTCAATTCAGCACCTAGAGGCTATACGATGATTGTGTTATTGAATGTTATTAGTGGTAAGTAATTGCTACCTCTTTGATCGAGCCTCGAGTTTTTTCCTTTATACTTTTCCAAAAATTGAGCAAAAACCCCTATTTTGAGTAAAAAGTTGTCCAGGATATTGAGTAAAGAGATAAAAATCTGGTGTGTCACTTGTCGATTTTTACAAACATAATACGTTGCTGTTCCGTGTCTAGACATGGAACAAGTTATGCAAACATCTATTCATCAGTCTCGGAGCTAAAAGTTTTTAAGAGATGGATTATTCATAGTGAAGATGTTTTATATTAACTTTGATTTTTAGGTATGATTGGAACTATCGCTGTCCCTATCATCCAACACACAAGCGGTGAAAGCACCGCACACACGCTGGAAATCATTTTTTCGTTTTTCTTACCTACTTATGCTTTAAGCAATGGGATGACAAAGATTTACAACAATGAATTTGTAAAAATTACTTGCGAAAATCTCGACTGCTCCAACGATTTGTTCAAACAAATAGCTAAAAGCTGTTGTGGGAACTCAGATGGTAAGGTTCCTCGATTTTCACAACAACCGTGTTTTTAGAACGGGCATATGTCGACAACGTTTTTACTGTATTCGGGCGAAAAGGGTGTATGTATGTGGTTATATTCTTGATCATTGAGGGATTTCTGTACTGGTTTACTACTATGGCTTTAGAAAACAATTGGTTTAGTCAATTAAAGAGAAGCAAGAAAAATGGTGTTGAAAATCAAGTAGGGATCGTTACGACTAGAGTAGAATTGGGAGCGGTTATCCAAGGGTCACATGGTTCGGTTATACCGGGCTTGACGCCCCTCAAGGCTGGTTAAAACCCCGCTTGAGGCCAAAAGATTTTGCCTAGTAGTAACATTCTCTTCGGATGGCTAGAATTGTTGCGAGTTCTTTAAACCCAGCTTATAGGGGCACAATGTCCGAAGTAGCCGGCTCTCTACAAGGCTCGGCATTATAGGATCATTAATTAACTTTATGTTCTTTAGGCCTTTTTGTCAGATTTGGATGAAAAAATCACTGTCGAAGATACAGATGTAGTGAAAGAAAAAGAGTTGTTAGCCAGAATGTCATCTATGGATGTACCAGTGTTGGTAAAAGACTTGAAAAAATGGTATGGAAACTTCAACGCTGTGAAAGGGATTAACTTCCATGTGAATAATAGCGATTGTTTCGGCTTATTAGGTAAAATCTTGATAAGAAAAATCTTTATACAACATGAATTTAGGTGTTAATGGAGCTGGTAAGACGTCCACCTTCCAAATGCTTACCGGAGAAAATGATGTTTCTTCTGGAGATGCTTACATTCAAGGCTATAGTGTTCGAACAAATTGGAGAGAAGTGAGTATTATTCTTCTTTTCTTAGACTAATATTTATGTTTAGGCTGGCGCTATGATTGGATATTGCCCTCAATATGATGCGATCATCAAAGAGCTCAGCGGTGAAGAAACTTTATACATGTTTGCTCGTATTCGTGGCATCCCCGAAAGTGAAATTCCTACTGTTGTCAAAGCAATTATTGATTCTATCGGTATAGGAATGTATGCGAAGAGACAAATCAAAACTTACAGGTATTCTTTAATTTTAAGAGCTTTACAAAAAAAATTCCGGAGCAAGTTCCTCTGATTCCCGTCACTTAACTTTGACTAAACTCGGGAAAAAAGTTTTTTATTTTATCCTGGGAACTACCAATTTTGGGGTAATTTTATGAGAAAAAGCACGCAACCTGAAAACCACAGAAAAATGGTGAAAATTCGACAAAACGACCACACAGGGATGCATGAGATAATATTTGTTCATTTCTCGAGAAAATCGAATTGCATCTCCATGCATCCCTGCGTGGTCGTTTTTAGCGAATTTTCACCATTTTGCTGCGGTTTTCAGGTTGCGGATGTGATCGCAATTGATTTTTTTTCATAAAATTACACCTAAATTGGTAATGCCGGAAGAAAATAAAAATTTTTTGCCGAGTTTAGTCAACCAGGGGAACTTGCTCCAAAAATCCTTTTAGTGGTGGTAACAAACGTCGATTAAGTCTTGGTATTGCACTTGTCGGTTTACCAGATGTCTTACTTTTGGATGAGCCAACTACTGGGGTAGATCCTAAAGCAAGAAGAGTGATTTGGGATATTTTGTCAAAAGTTCGTGAATTCGGTTCTAGCCTGATTCTTACTAGTCACTCAATGGAAGAATGTGAAGCGCTTTGTACAAATCTTGCTATAATGGTCTATGGCCAATTCAAATGCCTAGGAAGTCCACAACATATCAAAAGCAAATATGGAGCTGGATACACGCTTCTTGCCAGATTGGAATCTCCACAATGGGCAAAAGAGGTTAAACGAGAAATCTTGAGAATTTTCCCAGGATCAGTCCTTAAGGTAAACACAATATATTTTGTGATAAAAGTCGTATTTTCTGAACATAAATGTCATACAATTTCAACTGGCATACGGCTTCTTGCTTTTCGACTGGCATACAATTTTCGAAAACAGTATGCTCGTGGCCGAGGTGACGCAGTGGTAACACTGCAGACTCCGGATCGAACCGTCCCTGGTTTGACTCCAGCTGCCGACGCTTCTAGTTTGCCGGGGTATGCCTCGGTAAATGAAACTCAGGGGTTGAACTTCCACTCGGCATAGCACTTGCGCCGGGTCCCTTATTTCCCCTAAGATTGCTGGTCTCCGGTGTTGGGGGTTGGGCACACTGGTGGATGTTTACCTAGGCGGAGGGTTTACCACCAGAAATTTTAAAAAATGCATATCGACTGGTATACAATTTTCCAAAACTCATGCCGGTTGAAATCAAAAATCTGTATATGGTTGAAACTGTATGCCAGTTGGAAATTATCGTATTTTTTTAGGAAGAACACGTTCTACAACTCAACTTCGAGTTAAGACGCACAGAAAATCAAACCTGGTCTTCGCTATTCGCTCAAATGGAACAAATAGCAGAAAGGCTGCATATAGTCGATTATTCATTATCTCAAACTACACTTGAACAAGTAATTTTTAACTATAACAAAACGTCATTACACTCAAACTTTATAGGTCTTCTTGGAATTCTCAAGAGAAGCTGGGGTTTTATCGAAAAATGAGTCGAACCCGTCGTTCCAAAATGGAACTTAGACGACAAAAGTTGCGCAGGAAAATATATATTAAGTTTATTTTATAGATTTGTTTTATATCATGTTTTATACGGGTATTAATATATTTTATTTTGTTTACATAAAAAAATTATGAAATTTTGTAAACAACATATTTAGCAAATTTAAAAGCGAAATTTTTCAATAAATTTTGTGAGTGCTCGATGTATGTCATCATAAATAGAAAAATTTGCATAATATTAAAAACAGCATTCTTCATGTTTGGTTAAAAATTGTCATGGATTGTGTTTAAGAGAACAAAAACTTTATTTTACGTTGATTATTTGAATTTTCTAACCTGTCTAAAACACTCAAGATAATTTGTTCGACCAAAATTACTATCTGGTCGATGGAGATAATATGGAGAAACACTTCTAGCGTAGTTTCGAAAAAATCTGAGAAAACTTTTTTTCGATCCCTACGCCCACCATGTGGCTCAAAAAACGAAGTTACGGCCCAAAAATCGAAGTATCTCGGATTTTTTCGAAACCACGATAGAAATGTTCTCCATATTGAAATGCATCTGCCTAATAGAAATTTTGGCCGAAAAAAATTATCTATGGTGTTTTAGACAGGTTAGGAAATTCAAAAAATTCTTGTAAAATCGGGTTTTTTTTAGCTTCGGACAAGGTTTTGAATTTTTGAGACGCGAGTTTTAACTCAAAACGACTTTTAAAAATTTTCCTATGCGTTAAAGGACCAGTCCAATAATTTACAATCATATGAAAAAATGATATATTCGGAAAGATCATGAAAAATGGAGCATTTTTTGTTTTTACGCCATGTTCTGAATCGTTTTAATTTTCGAGATAATTGCGTTTGAAATTTTGAATTTGTTACAAACTCTTCATTGTAATACACAAACTTTTTTGAATTTTTTGCGGAAAAATCGATTTTTGCATCGATTTTTTCAATTTTCTAAAATGAACAGTGTAGCAATTTTTTATAGCTAAATGAGATGAACAAAATGACACCAAAATTATCCAATTTGAGCATTGTTTTGGGTTATTGAAACGAAAATTCTGATTCATGTTTTCGTTTTAATAACCCAAAACAATGTTTAAATTGGATAATTTTTGTGTCATTTTGTTCGCCTCATTTAGCTATAAATAATTGCTACAATGCTTATTTGATGAAAATTGAAAAAATCGATTTTTCCGCAAAAAATTCAAAAAAGTTTGTGTATTATAGCGAAGAGCTTGTAACAAATTCAAAATTTCAAATGCAATTATCTCGAAAACTACAACGATTCAGAACATGCCGTAAAAACGAAAAATGCTCCATTTTTCATTATTTTTCCGAATATATCATTTTTTATATGGTTGTAAATTATTGGACTGGTCCTTTAAATGAAATTTAACGGTTATAGTTTACTTTACTCATCATATAACTTTTATTTTCAAGTAATATGGTCGACACAAATAGGAAAGTTTCATCGATAACTTTGTGCAACTCGACACGATATGTTATTTTGATTATTTCTACATTATGTTTAACTTTGTTGATGAGCAACTCTGCGGCTTTAAACTTTACAATTATTTGTATGGCTAGCGATAAGACTGAGATTGATCAGAAGAATGGTAAGTCTTATATAAAAATTGAATTCTTATATAAGAACATTTTTCTTTAGCTACGATTTCGCGATACGATTACTCTCCTTCCGAGAGAGGTTTGTTGTTTTCTATCATCGCCGTTGGTCAGATTATTGGAACGATATCATTACCTTATTGTGTTTCTAAGTTTCAAATAAGGTCATTAAGCTTTCGAATATTACAGGGTGTTCCAAAAAACTGCCATTTGGTCATTTTTGGCGAAAATTTTTCAAAAAATTTAGGGGTATTTTTATGCGAGAAATCGATTGCGCGCATCGAAAAACCTTGAAAACGCCTCCTAGATCATGAAATATCCAATTTTCAAGTAGGAATTCCTACCGAAAATAACTGAAAAAATTCGAAAATTTTATATTTCATGGTCTGGGAGGCGTTTTCAAAGTTTTTCGATGCACGCAATCGATTTCTCGCATGAAAATACCTCTAATGGGTCATTTTGGAGAAAAGAAATTTTTTATAAAAATTTTCGCCAAAAAATTACTAGATGACAGTTTTTTGGACCCTGTACAGAATATCATATTTTATAGAATCCTCTTAACAATCTATGGGATTGTTTCAGCTGTTGCGACTTTGTTGACGCCGTTTTGTGCATCTATTGGATATTTATCTCTCCTAGTTGTGAGGTTCCTGCAAGTAAACAATTTCATTGTATATTATTAAAGATCTTTAGGGGTTTGCAACTTCAATTTGTTTTTCGTCATTGGGCTCTATAACATCACAATGGTCAAGCGATAAAGAACTCGGAATGTTTATATCACTTTTATCAACACATTATCAAGTATCATTTTTTTCACTGGATACAAGTTTAGAATGTAACTTTTTAGCTTGGTTATATCTTTACAATGCCTATAGCAGGTGTTTTCTGTGATTCTTATTTTGGATGGCAAGCATTATATTATCTACAAGGAGCGCTTACACTTATACTATTTTCGATTTTTTATGTTTTCTATCGCGATACTCCTTATGGACACAAGTATATTATGATTCGCGAGAATCCCTATTTTATGGAACGAGGCGTGGAGCATACTTTACGGGGCGAAATTCAAACATATTGGATAAAAATTTTTTTAATGCAATAAGCTTCCTTGTTGAATGGCCAATGCAACGGTGCAAATACGGGGTGGCGTCTCAGGGCCCCCACTAATTGCGTCTCAAAATTTTGGAAGCACTAATTCCGCACTAATTGCCGTACTAATAGCAAGTTGGGGAGCACTAATTGCAATTAGTGCTCGTCTCGATGCATCTCGACGTTTTTTTAAATTGCGAATATCTTTTCAGGATAAACGAATTTTCGAATGTTGTCTTTTACATTTTTATGCATCTTATTGTGGACTATAAATTTGCTGAAGATCATATTCGATAATTCATTGACCCTGAAGAATAAAACCGTCTCGATCCATCTAAGTAATTAGTGCTTGTCTCGAAATCAACAAGACGAATTAGTGGAGGCCTTCACTTTATTGTTGAAGATATACCAATAATGTGTTTTAGTGCATTTTTTAAATATCCTATTTTACGGGACGGGGCCCGTGATTATTTAGGGGACCCCGTCCCGTAAAATAGGTTATCTCAAAATACATCAAAACATATAAATAGGCATATCTCCAAATCTAAAGTATGCCACTGCCTCGTAGTTGCGGTGTTGCATCGGCCATGCAACAAGGAGCTTTCTGCTTCAAATAAATTTTCATCCGATATATTTGAATTTCGCCCCGTCAAATAGGGTCCACTCCCCGTACAGGGTCCCATCCATTAAAATAGGCAGTCTCATGATTCTCTATTTCTTAAAAATTTCATTTAGACTCGTCAGTAATGATGAATTATCAAAAATCGAAAAAAGCAAAAACACGAGTTCGAACGATTCGAACAAAAATCAAAAGATTACTAAAGTTCCATATAAATCGATTTGTTCTGATTTGATCGTTTGGGGAATTGTTACAGCAATCACTTTTTTACGATGCGGTTCGTTATTATTTGTACAATTTGGACCGGTCTATTTGAATAAAGTTGGTTTTTTATCTCATGATTTGTCATTAAAAATTTTAGGTTCTGAAATTCGATTTTAAACGTACGGGTGTTAGTGCTGCGCTACCGTATATTGGCTCTATCTTGGCAAAAATAGTCGCTGGATTCCTATATGATTTCATAAAATGTGTCTCTATGAAAAATAATCTTAGAATTTTTGTCTCAATATCAAGTGTACTTTAAACAGCCTTGTTAAAATCACATTTCTATGTTTCTAGGTGATTTTAATTTTGGGAAATTTAAGCTTGGCATTTATGACAATCGATTATACTTTTTTTGCAGAAATTGCTTTTATTCTTGTCGTATCCTTTAGTGGGATATGTTTTGTAGGTGGACTAAAAACTACACAAATGGTAAGTTGATTGGAAAGCGGTTTCAAAAAGATTAATGATGGAGTGGGAAAACAACGATCCTTCTTAAATTTTCAACATTTGAATGATTAAGAAGTTATCCCTCTGACCACTAATTGGGTTCCCCATCGATGGACAAAATAATAAAATAATACAGATGTCGCAGCATTATTCTCATGTTATTATGGTTTTTATTACATTATTTGGAAGTGTTGTGCACTTAATTATGCCATTATTCGTTTCTATTTTAGCTTCCGATGACACACCTAGTCAAGTATCACTCTAAAATGCTCGTTCAATCTCGCGTCAGCAACAACATCGGAGTCAAAATGAGCGCTTTCTTATTTTTGGCATAGCTTTTGAAGTGTTAATCCATATAAACTGGGGGACCGAGCACTATCGCGCTCGGAGGGGAGAGAAGATTTTCGGATCCGATCTTCGAGCGCCCCGAACGAGATCTCCGCCCTGATCCGATTGCTTCCTAGTGCTTCCGAGTGTCTTTGAGTGCTTTAGAGCGTCTCCGAGCGTTTCCAAGTTCCTACGAGTGCTTCCGAGCTCTATCGAGTGCTTACGAGTTCTTCCAAGCGCCTCCAGGGCTTCCGAGTACTTAAAAGTTCTTCCGAGCGCCTCCAAGCGCTTCCGAATGCTTATGAGTGTTTACGAGTCCTTTTGAGCGCCTCCGAGCGCTTCCAAGCACCTCCAAGTGCTTCCGAGTTCTTCTGAGTGCTTACAAGTTCTTCCGAGCGTTTCCGAGTGCCTCTGAGTACTTATGAGTTCTCCCGAATGCACCCGAGCGCTTCCGAGTTTTCTTTTTTAAATTAAGACATGTTTAAATTTTTAACAAATTTTCCCGTTTTCTGATCAAGAGCTTTCGTTCGGACTTATTTTCAAGTTTTTTCGAATTTTTTTCAATTTTTTTCGCTTTTTTTCTAATTTTTTTCAATTTCTAATCAATTTTTCTTTTTTTTCAAATAAATCGATTTTTTTCAACAAAAAAACATTAATTGAAAATGCAAAAAAATTTAGGCAGGATCGGGGGTCGAACCTGCGCCTTTCACGATTGCAAAGCTACGTCTTATCCAACTGAGCCATGAAGGCATATTAACAAAAGTTGTTTTCATTTCTGACCACATTCTAAAGCATTAAAGAAGAAAATGAAAAAATTGATTTTTTAATTTTTCCAGAAGGGGTACCCCCATGATTTGTAGGTCATTTTTCTTCTCATACGAAGCCCTATCGATTGGTATAGGCGTGACGGAATTGGACTTAAGATGACGGAGATAGCACAAACAGACACACATTGCGCGTTTAATATATAAGGATAGGTCGATTTTGATGTTATACAGTTACTTTTAGGAAACAATTTTAAAAATCTGAGACTATGACTTTTTTGCATGGTACCTTCATCTTCAGATTTACTCAAAAACCTTCAAACAATCTGTCTTAAAAGCTTTCAAATGACATCAAAACCTATAATCATTAATACATAAAAACTTGTGTCAAAAATAAGAAAACACTCACTTTGGCGCTGACGCCGACATTGATGCGAGACTGAATGAGCACCTTAAATGGATTTTAAGTTTAGTGGAAAGGCATATTTATTGGAATTTGTATAATTCTCTTCATCGGAATAATTTTTTTTAATATTTGCGTGAAGGATAGACCTAGAGACTGGGTAACGGACAAAGCCACAAAGAATACAGTTCAATGCTCGACAATCACTTTTTCAAGCAATGTAATATGAATAATGATAAAAATTAAATAAATTATTGCCAGGGTTGCTAGATGAAATTTTCGAAAAAAAGCATATGCTAATTTAAAAAAGCAAATAATTGTACTAAGCGTCTATGAAAACCTGTAAATATGTTCACTAAGTTCTCTGTGGTATATCCTGGATTCTAAAAATCTCTGACAAATAGTCTCTAGCCAATGTACTAATAAGACCAAAACAAGCTGCATGGAAAGAACATCTATCTAGCAAGGACGCTAGATTTCAAAAAAATGGGAAAGGAGTAAAGGAGCTGCTCAACGAGAAGGACAAGAACATAGAACGCTGCTTCCAAAGGTGGATCAATGGCTCACTTGGTTAACAGCTTGATCATAAGCCTGTATATAACATCGATTGATAGGTATGTATTTCCCGTTCAATCCCCATCGTTGATCCCAATTTTTGATATGTATATGCAGCCGCCAGCGTCTTTATTATACGATAATTTTTTCGAATTTCTACAACAATTTTAACAAAGAAAGTTATTTCGAAATTTCAATAACCGTTCAAAAATCGGATCAGAAAAGCTGTCAACAGTATAAAAAATCGAATATTGTTAATATTAAGTTGTAATTATAAAAATTAAACATTTATTTGACAAATATAACATTGAGAAATATCACAATCTTCATTTGCCCAAAAACCAGTTATTGAATCAAAAATGACACAATTTTTGGTAGAATCACTTGTTGGGAAGCCTAAATTCTAACATTGCATACATTTGTTTAATTTTTTTATACCATTTTTCCAATTTCTATAAGACCCATTCTTCTCATTTGCCCACATCCAAGTATCATTATTTTGATAAAGACCTATAAAGTATTGGCTACAATTTGCTTTGGCAGTCAGTCCTAGAAAATTCATTAATAAACGCCAAGGAATAGTATTCTACCTGCAATTTCGCTGTTTTCAAACGCATTTTCAACACTCCATAAACTTGCATTAGTACTATAAGTTGAACAATCAAAATTTGCGGAAAACATTGGCAAAGTATTGTGGTTAACAAGTTTTATACATTTATGAGAAATTATATTTTCTTTGTACCAACCCATAGGACAGGCTTGAACTAAATTTTTTGAAAATTAGGGGTCGTTCACATATCACATGATCAGGTTGAGGGGGTGATGGCAGCTGAAATGATCATGTGGGGGGGGGGTCAGGAAAAAATTGGCCAAAATAGAAAAAATTAATCAAAATCGAAAAAAATTTCCATTTTTACATCAAAAATGCTTATTTTTTAAGAAAAAAGCTTGATCATGATCACGGTGGTGGAGGGAAGAGAATGATCACTGTGGGAGAGGGGGGCCTGTGATCATGTAAGATTACATAGGGGAGTAGTAGGAGGTCTAAAAATGTTAAAAATTTGATCACGTGATATGTGAATGACCCTTTAGCAAAAATATACGCCAAAACCACAAGTGGTTCCCTGGGTTAGTGGTTTAGTTCGCTACCACAGAAGAGGTATAAATAAACCGCAAAGTTCGACTTCACCTTTAGTCCGAAATATTTTTGCCCAATTTTATCCCATCGAAAAACTTTGTATTTGGAGAAAAGTTACCTTAAAATTTATAGAAACCAAAACTTACGATTACTATATCCAGTTTGTATAAAAAACTGGCTATATGAAGGTATTTCTAACGGCAAATTTGTACCATTCCCTTTGAGATTAACAATTGGACGATGAGGTTGCCAATCCATTAAAATGCCATTCAATTGATTCAACTTTGACTGCAAATTTCCAGGTTCACTCTCCTTTATGACGTAAGTTGTAGCCCTATTGTTAGAGACTTGAGGTATATGAATAGTTGGCTACATTTATGCCATAGATTATAAAGCCATCGAGACTATAAAAATTAAACTTTTTAAATGATACTTTAAAGGTTGTTGTTTCGGAAATGCCGAGTTGCGGATTTTTTAAAATTCAAATTTAATCGATTTTCGTTTCAATATTCAAACTATGTTGCAGTTCAGGCAATTTTTGCAAAAGTTTTCATTAAATTTGAACCGCTCTTAATTCTGACCTCGTAGTAATGCACAACTTTGCCTGAACTGCAACATAGTTTGAATATTGAAACGAAAATCGATTAAATTGAATTTTCAAAAATTCGCAACTCGGCATTTCAGAAAAAAAACAACCTTTAATGTTACTTTTTATTAGATGCAGCATATAATCTCAATTTCGGATCATTCGGCTCATAAGTTATACCAAAAACCTTGTTTCCAACCAACTTTTTATACAAAAATGTTAGCCAATAATCCGTCGAAGCCCCTAAGGAGCTAGTTACCAGACCATAAGGTTGACCAAATATATCTTGTCTAAAATGGTAAACGTTTATAGAAAAGTTTTCATTTTTGACCTGAACACATGATCTATCCCATTCAATGCAGATAGTCCTAATTTATCTAGCCACATAAATCCGGCCACAAACGTATTCGATAAATTAAATGCGCATGAGCATGCATCAATAGCTGTTTCAGTCAATCCTATGGGTCGATAATTTAACTTTGTCATGTTGTAAACAGAGTCTAAAAAACTGTCCATAATCGACGTATTCAGATAAGTTTCGACTGTTGAGTTGGTGCCATCAAAGTAGTAACTAAAAAGTTGGGCATAGACTCGGATGAAACGAGACGAATGAAACGAAACCAATAAAAAATTGGCNACTGTTGAGTTGGTGCCATCAAAGTAGTAACTAAAAAGTTGGGCATAGACTCGGATGAAACGAGACGAATGAAACGAAACCAATAAAAAAACCAATAAAAAATTGGCAATATATTTGTATTCTCGACACAATTTACCTGAATCAGGCGCATAGGATTCTAAAAACTGATATTCGAACCCGAGATCATTAGATCTCGGATCAGGAAACACTACCACTGAGCCATGCTCACGGTAAAATTCTAATTTTTAATTTTTCTTATAATTTAACATGAATTGGGCGCATAATGAGGAGGAGGGGGGGGGGCAATTGTCCCCATGAAATCCGAAAAATTTTTCCTAACGGCATTCGTCTCGTTATATTCGTGGTTGTTTCATTCGTTTCGTTTCATTCGTCCCGTTTCATTTGTCTCGTTTGCAACCCTTCGTTTCATTCGTCTCTATGCCAAAAGTTGGAGGTTACTAGGACTCGTAAACGTAAACGTTACTGATGAAAAGTAAGTACATTAACAGCATCTCCACCACCATTGCTTAAAAAACTTAAAAAATGTTTATGTAGACATCGTTGTTATAGCCTAAATTTACTCATGTATTATTTTCATATTCCAATTATTTGCAGCATTTGACATAGACGGTCCGATAATAGTACTGTTTTTGAACAAACTATACGAATTTAATAAGTTTCTAAGATCAGTGTACCCATCTGCAATTTGTCCACCAGTTAAAGTCAAGTTGAAAAAATAGTTGTATGCATCGGGTTCTAAATTAAAAAACTGTCAAAAAAGCGTGATTAAACCTAAGCCAAAGCCTAAACTCAAGTATTTGTCAACAAATCCTAAGTTAAGCCTAAGCCCTACACTTACCATTTCCAAGTTCAAAATCCATATCGTAGCCCTTAGGACTTGCATAATCAANCTAAGCCAAAGCCTAAACTCAAGTATTTGTCAACAAATCCTAAGTTAAGCCTAAGCCCTACACTTACCATTTCCAAGTTCAAAATCCATATCGTAGCCCTTAGGACTTGCATAATCAAGAAACTCTTTTGCATTACTAGAATTCCAGTTATCACCAGCCCGTAAAACTTGGTTAAAATCAAAAATTAACCTCCAACCAGAGCCTCTGGAAAACTTATAAAGCGTATCTAGATCTTGGCCTTAATAATATGTTGATTATAATTTTCTATATGGCATACCAGTAAAAAGATGTCGTACTTGTTGACCATCTGCTTGAAATATAACTCTATCAGCAGCAGTGCCACCAAAACGTAGGTATCCAGGACCTAATGCCGAGGCCAAAGGGGTAATATAACTAAAAATATAACTGTCACGACATATTGCGATAAATAAAAGACAGAAAAGAATTTTTTATCTTTTATTTATCGCGATATGTCGCGACACTCCCGGCGAGCAAGTGTGAGTTGATCTTTCACTTCTTGAGTTTTTCCATTTGTGTGAGAAGTGGTTAGTGTAGGTGATCGTTTACTCAAAGTGAAACTGGCGATTGCTCCTGTGTTTGCTTAAAGCATGCAGTGAAGCTGGCGATTGCTTGTGAACGTATTCGTCCGAGACCTTGAGTCTGATTGGTAATTGTTTTGCCTTTGATTTGTTTTGGTCCTTCTCTTCGCGTGATGCCATGGCGGTACCTTCTCGATTGGCAAAGAGCCTGACTCACTTAGGAGTATTCCGAGTATCGCTTTATCCATCCGGAAGTCTGTGGCTTTATGTTTCGAATGACTCGTATTTTGCCATAGGGTTTCGTGCCGATTACGAGTTCTAGAGCTTTCATCGGGCTTTTCAGATTTGAGGCTTCTTTTCTTAGCTCATTAGCGACCTGTATTTTCGCAGTGTGAAACTGCGATAAATTTCCGTTGAGGACTTTTGATACGCTTATCTGGATACCACTTATCTGCTTATCTGCGCGACCATCCTCTAATAGAAGATCTATTTCTTACTCGTTTATCCGCCTTTCTTAGGTTTGCGCCACCGGGCTGTCGAACTTGATAGTTCGGAAACAGACTGTCTGAAGCTGTAGCTTTAGCCGATTGGACGGACGTAAAAGCAGTCTTTGCAACGTTAGAGAAACTTCATTACCCAGGCAGGCCTCGAGAGATTTCAAAGCCGTAGACAATTTTGCCGTTGACACTTAAAGCATAGATGAACAAAGGGCGTCAATATTTAAAAAATTCAGGGGTCTAAGGTTTTCAACAAAATTATTCATGACGAGTTTCTCCAAAAATGATAATTAAAAAAAGATAAAAATGGCCCAGAATAGCCATTTTTTTAAAGCAGATGTAGCGACCAAAATTTGTGTGACTTCAATCTAACTTACGTAAAATTCAACCCAAACCAATCGACATCATAATATCTTAAAGCTGAATCTAGGGTTACCCCAAGAAAATTTTCTGACACTGTATAAAGTGGGGTGGTTGTATTAACAACAACATCCACGCTTACAGCCATAATCTGTTTGTAAATAATAAAAAATGTAAAAAATTTATAGAACAACATATTTTTAATATCAAAGCACACTTATTTTGTACATCTAATATACCTTTAAAATTATTGCCTTTATCAAAAAATTTGTTATCTATTTTATGTGATTTGATGTTTATTCCATCCCCTTTTAACACACAAAATGTACAAAAAATGATTCTGGCGGATGAAAAAATGGTCGATTTTGAAAAAATTCAGTCAAAATTAGCCCTAGGAGAGAAAAAAAACAAAAAAATTCTTAAAATTTTTTTTGTAAAAATGAAAACTTTCGATTTTTACCCCTCAATTCTCATATAGCTCCGAAGGGGTACTCCAGGAAAGTGCCCCCTTGAAACTGAAAAATTTTTTACTCCCTTGTAACCTTATTTTTTTCTTAACATTTTGAAAAATTTTACTAAATTTCGTGTGTATAAGCCGCGGCTTATACATGGGGTGCGGCTTATCTATAGCGTAAAAATTTTAAAATCTGCGTTAATTCTGCTGATATACAGGGTGTACCAAAAGTCCTCGGCGATAGTTTTTATTGCTTCTTTTTGACGTTATTCAAATAAATTTTTGTATTTATTTGTTTTTTAGTATGACTGAATTAAGACAGCGACAATGGGTTTTTCAACAAGACGGCGACCCATCACATAAGTCCGAAGATACCCAGAATTTGATCCGAGACAACGTACCAGAGTTCATCTCAGTCGACATAAGCTCACAGAGAAACAACGGAGAATGGCCACCGAATTCGCCCGACTTGAACGTGATGGATTACATCATCTGGAGTTTCTTAGAGGCCGAGGCGTGCTCGAAGCCCACCAGTCGATCGACGCGTTGAAAAAGAGTTTGGTGAAGGCCTGGAACAAGATCCTTCAAGAGTCATTGATAGAGCGGTGGATGGTGTTCCAAATTTTTTTTCGCTAAAATTTGCTTATAACTTTTTTAAGATAAATTCGTTTTTTATAATTTTGGTTTTAATTTCATCCAGAGACAATAGGAAAGAGATTCATGTCAAAAAACGAAAAAAAATTTTATGCATAAATTTTTACTTTGTGCAAAAATTTTTGGCTCCAAGTGGTATCCGAACACGCGAGCTTTGTGACCAATAAGCCGCTGCTTTGTCACTGCATCACCGAGGCTTATTTATGGTGAACAGTCACGGTCACACAGTTCTCGGGTTCGAATCTCACTTGGAGCCAAAATTTTTTGCGCAAAGTAAAAATTTACGCATAAAATTTTTTTTCGTTTTTTTAACATGAATCGCTTTCCTATTGTCTCTGGATGAAATTAAAACCAAAATTATAAAAAACGGATTTATTTAAAAAAAGTTATAAGCAAATTTTAGCGTAAAAAACACCCTTTACATTAAAATTAAGCCGGACCACTAATTTGATGACATTTATAGTGGCAGAAAAATAATTTATTAGATTTATCCACATAGAAACCAACTGATTTCATGCGCGCTAATAATTCAAATTCTCTCAATTTCGTTAGACTATAGCTTTTTGACCGGTTTAACGAAGCTTAAACTCTGTGAGTGCTAGATATTGATTTATTTTGATTCTTATCCTACATCAAAATGGGTATATGGATGTATCTGTTTGATCACAATCAATGGGAAGATTTGTATGTGAAAAATTGTTCGTTGAAGAATGCCACCGATTGGCAAGCAGCTGGTCATGCTAGCATACCGCTTGGAATGTTATATGCTATTCTTGGTGTTATTTGTGAGGTAATTTTTAAAGGGGGGTACACTTGTATAAGTAAAATCGAGATTTTCCGAGATTTTATAAAAACGATGCATAAAAATGATTTTTTATCATGAATTGCGTAAAAGACCATGAAAAAAATATTTAGACGTCGTTTGGACTCCCGTTCTGGCCAAAATGCGTCAAAAATGTCGTTTTTAGCTAGTTTTTTATGTTTTGAGCTCGTTTTTTCAGTAATTTTTTTATTTCCTCTGTAATTCTTGTAGAACAACTCATCTAGCTTCTTTTCATCTGTTGATTTGTAAAAAAATACGAATTTTTCATTGACTTATACGAAATTTACGACTTCCCCGAAGATATAGAGCCCTCAGAACATCGAAAAATAGCGTTTTCTAGCGTTTCTGAAGGAAATGGAGGCTGGAAAAACACCTTTATCGGGCTTGTTTTTTCGCAAAAAACTTCATATTTCACCGTTTTTGACTATGCCCAATAATTTCTAAACGTTTTGGAATGATTTGAAAAAATTTCAAAAAATCTAAAATCTCGATTTTACTTATACAAGTGTACCCCTCCCCCCTTTAAGCTTTTTGGAATCTCCCACCAAGGGGAATTTGAGTTTTGGATATTCATCTAGGGTTTTGAAGTCTATTAAGTTCAAAGATGAGGTGGCGCAGGAATGCGCTACATCAACGATTTGACAAAAATGTGGCGCTTTGATAGACGCAAGCCAATAAATGTGTCGAAGAAGTGATGAACTCTGATCGGCTCTAGCAAAGTTGTGCTCAAAGATGGGGCGCTCTGAAAGCGAGTCAGGTAGTTGAGGATGATCAAAGAACAATGTCCCCAGAGGGTGCTATGCAAAGCGAACCGGACTTCAATTATAAATCTCTAAGATGACCATAGAGTAACTTTATTTTTCAACAATAACGACAAGGAAACGAACATCAAAAAGGAGAGTGTCTTCTTCGATATTTCAAGCTACAACACTAAAATGTGAAAACGCTTCCCTGACCCTGATTCAGGGAAAAAATTGGATTTTTGAAACGAAAATCAAACATTTTCGGATTTTTATGAGAAAACCGTCGATTCTTAGGTTTGTCTAGGCGGGGAATCGATTGCGCGCACTCCCGAATCGTGAAAACGCTTCCTTGACCCTGATTCAGGGAAGGAATCGGTGTATTGACGCGAAAATCCGAAAATGTTTGATTTTCGCGTCAATACACCGATTCCTTCATTGAATCAGGATCAAAGAAGCGTTTTCACGATTCGGGAGTGCGCGCAATCAATTCCCCGCATAAAATTACCCCTAACCCCTAAAAATGATCATTTTAGAAAAAAATTTTTTCATGAAATAGTCCCTAATTTATATCTCTCCTTTAAAAGAAGAGTAAAAATTATAGCAGGATCTCGAAAAAAAAATTTTTTGAAAATTTTTATAAAAAATACGTTCCTAGAGGTAATTTTATGCGAGAAATCGATTTTGTGCATTCCCGAAGCATGAAAACGCTTCCTTGACCCTGATTCAGGGAATGGGTGGGTGTATTGAAGCGAAATCAAACATTTTAGGATTTTTATGAGAAAACCGTCGACTTTTAGGTTTTTCTTGGCGAGGAATCGATTGCGCGTACTCCCGAATTGTGAAAGCGCTTCCTTGCCCATGTTTCAGAAACTGTAAATGCTTTCTTTAGTGATTTTATTCAAAATTTTGGATTTTTTCTTATCGCTTATCTTAGGTTTTGCTTTTTTTCGCTAAAGGAAGCATTTACAGTCCCTGAAACATGGTCAAGGAAGCGTTTTCAGCTTCGGGAATGTGCGCAATCGATTCCCCGCCTATACAAACCTATGAATCGACGGTTTTCTCATAAAAATCCGAAAATGTTTAATTTTCGCTTCAATACACCCACCCCATTCCCTGAATCAGAGTTAAGGAAGCGCTTTCACGATTCGGGAGTGCGTGCAATCGATTTCTCGCATAAAATTACCTCCAAAAAGGTCATTTTTTTAAATTTGAGAAAAAATTTTTTCTCGAGAATAAGCCCAGATCCGTACCCCCTTTTAACCCTATTTGCCGACAATTCAAATAAGCATGGGAACGTATTTTTTACAAAAATTTTCAAAAAAAATTTTTTCGAGATCTTGCCATGATTGTTACCCCCCTTTAAAAGAGTTTTTGACAGTCCCCTCCGCCTCAATGAGGTAGCCAGAGAGGGAAACTCGAGGTATCAGGGTCACCCCGTGAAGGGAAAATTTATTAAGAATGAGGTTTTGTCTGACCGAAGGCCGGCCAGACCGATTTTTAATTAGTCGGACAACATCGTATAGCCCACTTAGCTACGTTATTGTTCCACCTTCTCCCAAAAATTTAGGTTGTCTACATCCCCTTCCTGATTGCGATGTCAAAACCTGAATTCATACAATATTCTTGCTACAAATTCATGTTTTTAATTGGACTCATCGATTTGGTTGTTCTTCCTTGTAACGCTATGATAACAGGAGTACAATGTGCGCTTGGAGCGCATTTTTGTACCCATCCCGCATTATTCTTCTGGGCAGGAGCACTTGCTACGGGTATGAAGACAAATTTCTCCAAATATCTCGAGCATAACAATAAATTTTCAGCCGGATGGTATAGTGTTTCTTTGACGTGTGTGATTTTGGCTGTCGATAGATTTCTTGAAATGTGTTGGCCTAGAGCTGCAAGAATTGTATTTAGTGGGAAAAGGGTTTATTATTGGCTAGCTTTGCCGATTGTGTATATTTTGTTCGCGTTTTTCCATGTTCCATTTGTGTATAACTCGGAAAGATTTGCACATTTTACGGACCCTTATGTTGGGATTCAAGGAATGAGTGGAAATCCAGCGGTAAGATGATAGAATTTCATGTACCCTAAAGATTATAGAGATCAGGTATATACAGAACGATCATTTTGGTCCGCAACATCAATGTTATCAGTCGTTTTCGCACCCCCTCTAACGAATTTCTATGCGGTCTTTTTTAAATTTTAGCTGAACAATGGCCGAATAAATGTTGATAAAAATTGTCGAAAGCCGTTGATCCTAACATTGTCAAAAATTACTTTGAAGTTTTCAAAGTCGATTTTCTTCACCTTAACAAAATGTTAGAA
Organism: Acrobeloides nanus; assembly: GCA_900406225.1. Classification (NCBI taxonomy): domain Eukaryota; kingdom Metazoa; phylum Nematoda; class Chromadorea; order Rhabditida; family Cephalobidae; genus Acrobeloides; species Acrobeloides nanus. Next base: position 28,723 of record OZJO01020735.1, read on the forward strand.
ATTTAATTTTTGTTTGAAAATACGGAGCTTTAGTCCCTCTAACACATGCAAAAAACCGTACATAAAAATTATTTAACAGTGGCGAGATATTTGACTTTGAAGTTGATCCTCCTTTGTTGACTATCAACTTCAAAGTCAAATATCTCGCCACTGTTAAATAATTTCTATGTACGGTTTTTTGCATATGTTAGAGGGACTAAAGCTCTATGTCTTCATACAAAAATTAAATTCCACCTGGGGTGCTGCCCATGTATGGTACAGGGTGATCCACGNGTCTGTTTAGAACAGACAAGTGTCTGTTTAGAACAGACATCAGCAAAAATCAGAAAATCGTAAGAAACACGCCAATTCACACCTAATTCGTATCAAAAATGCTTGATTTTCATAGATTGTTATTCCGGACTTTGTCTGTTTAGAACAGACGTTGTTCGTTTAGAACGTACAAAAATGTCTGTTTCCTTTACTCTCTGATGTATGGTCCTGTGACCTTAATTTTTAGTTCTTCCAACTTACATTTCATTGTATTCATAATGTCTCTGTAGCATTTTTACTTGGAGGAATTTATGCCTGTCTCATCATAGTCTTGAAGATAAAGACATTGGTCTATGAAAATGTAACCATTTCGAAAATGCAGCAGCAAGTAAAATTTTGTTAAAGCTTATTTGAAAAAATCATTTCAAAAATTTAGTTTACAATTCAAGCGATGTGTATTTGCATTGAGATGTTTATTGCGGCGTTGATTTATGTTTACAATCAATTTTTCCTATTGCCTGACTTTATTGAGGTCATCGCACAAGTTTCTTGGATTGGAATTCACGGTTAGAATACGAGAGAGCTTTTGATAGATTGTAATTTTTAGGAGATACACCAATCGTTTACTTACTTTTGAATGCGTCCCTAAGAAAATCTGTTTTTAAGATGTTGCATATCCCAACGTCCGATATCACGGCTAGTAATACTGCAGTTGTTGCAATGGTAATGGAGACTTTTTCAACTTTTCCAGCTATCCATGATTCGCTAAAAGTTGTTGCAACAAGCCAATCAACTCAAAGAAATACTCAAGTTGTAGCATAGAAAAATTGGACTCTTCTATTGTATTTTCCATGTGTTAGCCGCCTGCTCTACCAAGCCTCCAAGTGTCTCTTCCTTATTTCCATTCGAAACTCAATCGACTCCAGATCTTGTCCTTATATTGTATTTTCCATACTTTACATTTATCCTTCTTTCTATTTTTGTGTTTCAATCTTCATGTAGAGCACCTAAGTTCTTTTTAAGAACCGGTTCGCTATTATTTGTCCAATTTGGACCGGTCTATTTGAACAAAGTTGGTTGTATCTCATGATTTGTCATTAAAAATTTTAGGTTCTGAAATTCGATTTTAAACATACGGGTGTTAGTGCTGCGCTACCGTATATTGGCTCTATCTTGGCAAAAATTATCGCTAGATTCCTATATGATTTCATAAAATGTGTCTCTATGAAAAATGATCTTAGAATTTTTGTCTCAATATCAAGTGTAGGCCTTGTTAAAATGGCGGTGAGACACTTGTGGACGGACATTTGCGGACGGACTTTTGCGGACGGGACATTTGCGGACGAAACGTTTGAAAAATTTGAATTTGTGAAAAAATTGAATTTTTTGAAAAATGTCCCGTCCGCAAATGTCCCGTTCGCAAATTTCGTCCGCAATAGTCCGTCCGCAAATTCCCGTCCGCAAAAGTCCGTCCTCAAATGTCCCGTCCGCAAATGTCCGTCTGCAAATGTCTGTCCGCAAGTGTCTCATCGCCGTTAAAATCACATTTTTATGTTTCTAGATGATTTTAATTTTGGGAAATTTAAGCTTGGCATTTATGACAATCGATTATACTTTTTTTGCAGAAATTGCTTTTATTCTTGTCGTATCCTTTAGTGGGATATGTTTTTAATACATAAAAAGTTATGTCAAAAATAAGAAAGCACTCACTTTGGCGCTGACCTTGATACCGACATTGATGCGAGACTGAATGAGCACCTTAAAGGGGGAGTCAACTTTGCAGCAGCACTCGGGAGACCATTTCTAGCAGAGTTTTTTTCATAACTTTTGATAGATAAATTAGATTCTGAGCTTCAAAAAATGATACTAAAACCAAGTCAAACGGATTTATCTATCAAAAGTTATGATAAAAACTCTGCTAGGAATGGTCTCCCGAGTGCTGCTGCAAAGTTGACTCCCTCTTTAAATGGATTTTAAGTTAGTGGAAAGGCATATTTATTGGAATTTGTGTAATTCTCTTCATCGGGATAATTTTTTTAAATATTTGCGTGAAGGATAGACCTAGAGTCTGGGTAGCGGAAATAGCAACAAAAAATGCAGTTCAATGTTCGACAATCACTTGTTCGGGCGATGTAATGTGAATAATGATAAAAATTAAATAAATTATTGCCAGGGTTGCCAGATGAAATTTTTTTGTTTTTACGGCATGTTCTGAATCGTTGTAGTTTTCGAGATAATTGCGTTTGAAATTTTGAATTTCTTCCATGCTTTTCGTTGTAATACACAATTTTTTTAGGAAAAATCGATTTTTTCGATTTTTTTTTGTTCGTCTTATTTAGCCATAAAAAATTGCTACAATGTTCATTTATGAAAATTTTAAAAATCAATGCAAAAATCGATTTTTCTGCAAAAAATTCAAAAAAGTTTGTGTATTACAACGAAGAGCTTGTAACAAATTCAAAATTTCAAATGCAATTATCTCGAAAACTACAACGATTCAGANTTTTTCCGCAAAAAATTCAAAAAAGTTTGTGTATTACAACGAAGAGCTTGTAACAAATTCAAAATTTCAAATGCAATTTTCTCGAAAACTACAACGATTCAGAACATGCCGTAAAAACAAAAAATGCTCCATTTTTCATGATCTTTCCGAATATATCATTTCATATGATTGTAAATTACTGGACTGGTTCTTTAAAGCCATAGAACTACAAATCCTCAACTAGTCCGAAAGCCGTTATGTTTTGATTCGGCGCCTCCTAAATTTTGAAAATGCAACGGCTCGGTCTAATTTCAATCGGATGAGGCTATGGTGTGATACGGGGTTTCGGCTAGGATCAATTGAAAATGAGCCAATTTTGTACATATATGACCTCTATAGGGTACATAAAATTCTATCATCTTACCCGTGGATTTCCATGCATTTCTTCAATTCCAACATAAGGGTCCGTAAAATATGCGTATCTTCTCGAGTTATACAAAAATGGGACATGGAAAAACGCGATTGTACTCCTGTTATCAAAGCGTTACATGGAAGAACAATCAAATCGATGGTTCCAATTAAAAACATGAATTTGTAGCAAGAATGTTGAATGAATTCAGGTTTTAACATAGCAAGCAGGAAGGGGATATAGACAACCTGAAATTTTGGTGGGATAAGGAGCAATAACATAGCTAGGCGGGCTACATGGTGTTGCCCGACTAGGTAAAAGTCGGTCTGCACGGCCTTTGATCAGACCGATTATTACTTGACGAAAAACTTCATTTAATGCATCCCCTTAGAGATGCGTATGTTTGTTTTATTTGGACAGCCCTAAAAGTTTATCTACAACACCCCTACTTATTTATGGGCTTAGTCCCGGGCCAAATCTTGAACCCTCAAAAATATTTTTTGGCTCTGAAGCTCAATACCATCGAATTTACGTGTATTTTTTGAATTTTCTAACCTCTCTAAAACACCCAAGATAATTTTTTTTGGCCAAAATTTCTTTCTGACGGATGTATTTCAATATGAAGAACATTTCTAGCGTGGTTTCGAAAAAATCCGAGAAAATTTTTTTTTGACCTCATTTCTACTATAACGTTTAAAAACGTTAGTGAGGTCGAAGAAAAAATTTTCTCGAATTTTTTCGTAACCACGCTAGAAATGTTCTTCATATTGAAATACATCCGTCAGAAAGAAATTTTGGCCGAAAAAAATTATCTTGGGTGTTTTAGAGAGGTTAGAAAATTCAAATACACGTAAAATCGATGGTATTGAGCTTCGGACATGGTTTTGAATTTTTTAGAAATCGAATTTTGACTCGAAATGACTTTTAAAAACTTTCCCGTGCGTTAATCTTAAAAAATAAATTCAATTTTGAGCGCTTGGATTTAAACTCGATTTTTGGCGAATTTTTAAAATGTGGGAGCAATTTTAAAAACAGTAATTTTCACTATTTTTACCCCTTTTTTGGGGTAAAAATTCGAAAAAAAATTTTTTTAAATAATTTTATCTTTATGATAAATCCGGTGATTAGGGCTATCGATTGAGCTATTGATTATCAGAATTGGATTTAAACTCAATTTTTGGCGAATTTTTAAAATGTGGGAGCAATTTTAATTTTTCAAAAAAACGTGATTTTTCTATTTTTGGGATAAAAAATTGAAAAAATTTTATTTCAATAATGTTTTTTTCTAATTAAATCGCATGATTGGGGCTTTCGAATTAGCTATTGGGCGACTGAATTGGATTGAAACTTGATTTTTGGTGAATTTTTGAAAATGTGTTGCAATTTTCAAATCCTATTTTTCACTATTTTTGTGTTAAAAAATCGAAAATAAAATTTTTTTCAATATTTTTTATTGTAAAAAATCCCGTTATTAGGGCTATCGAATGAGCCATCGGGCGACGGAAACGGATTTAATCTCGATTTTTGGTGCCATTTTGAAATGTGGGAGCAATCAAAAAAACAACCTGTATGTATTTAGTGATGTAGTTAAGTTTCTATAGTGTTTCATGAAATGCGGTAAAAAGCAAAAATGTTGCTCTTGAAACGAGGAATATTTTTAAAAAAAATATGCTAAAATCTTTTTTCTACAAAAAGTTATGCGCTTGGGAAGCGGGGTATATGCTTCAATATATATGATAAAATAGGCAATAAACTTTAAAAAGGCATATCTCGATGTAGTCATGTTGGTAGCCGATATGACCAGTACTAAAAAACTTCTCATAAAATGAGCTTTCACATGAGCGGTATACTTTTTCCATAGGGGTGTTGCGTATGTTGAGTGTTCCTTGTAAGTTTTTTTCTCTTTAATAAGTTCGACAAGAAAGTCAAACACAAAGAAATTTAAAGGGACGATGCACGATGTGCTCTCAGAATAATTACTATGTCAAAAGTGGTCATAATGCCCCATTTACGCTGTGAGGAATCCGAAAATCATAACCAGAAAATCTGAAACCTTCATTTTGACTCAAAAAAGCGTTTCAAAACAAGTCTATTTTGTGATATAAATTATTTAATAAATATAGGGTATTATTCGGTAAATTGAGAATATCTCAGTGAATACTCATCAGTTTTCTTTTTTAGGTAGGGTATGTCAAATTCGAGAAAATTCCAACAACTTTTTCACTGTGCCCTTCCCATGTTTGAGCTTTCAAAATATCGCCTGTTAAATATCACGCCATTTTCGTTGACATTGACGTCATTAAAACACTGATTGCCACAAATTTTTATATGTAGAAACACAAAATTAAATTCATTATTAGCGTTCTATTCCAAGACCACTAATTTGATGACATGTATAGTAGCAGAAAAATAATTTATTAGATTTATCCTCATAGAAACCAACTGATTCCATGCACGCTAATAATTCAAATTCTCTCAATTTCGTTAGACTATAGCTTTTTGACAGGTTGAACGAAGCTTAAACTCTGTGAGTGCTAGATATTGATTTATTTTGATTCTTATCTTACATCAAAATGGGTATATGGATGTATCTGTTTGATCACGACCAATGGTCAGATTTGTATGTGAAAAATTGTTCGCTTAAGAGTCCCACGGATTGGCAAGCAGCTGGTCATGCTAGCATACCGCTTGGAATGTTATATGCTACTTTTGGGCTTATTTGTGAGGTAATTTTTAAGCTTTTTGGAATCTCCCACCAAGGGGAATTTGATTTTTGGATATTCATCTAGGGTTTTTGAAGTCTATTAAGTTCAAAGATGAGGTGGCGCAGGATTGCGCTACATCAACGATTTGACAAAATGTGGCGCTCTGATAGACGCAAGTCAATAAATGTGTCGAAGAAGTGGTGAACTCTGATCGGCTCTAGCAAAGTTGTGCTCAAAGATGGGGCGCTCTGAAAGCGAGTCAAGTAGTTACGGGAATGGTCAAAGAACAATAGCCCCAGAGGATGCTATGCGAAACGAATCGGACTTCAATTATAAGTCTCTAAGATGGCCGTAGAGTAATTTTATTTTTCAACAATAACGACAAGGAAACGAATATCATAAAGGAGAGTGTCTTCTTCGATATTCCAAGATACACTGCCCCATGGGCAGAAAAATCTAGGCTGTTTTAGTTTGTTAGGGAGAAGGCACATTCCCAAAATGTGAAAACGCTTCCCTGACCCTGATTCAGGGAAAAAGTTGGATTTTTGAAACGAAAATCAAACATTTTCGGATTTTTATGAGAAAACCGTCGATTCTTAGGTTTGTCTAGGCGGG
>OZJO01020740.1:0-26766 GCA_900406225.1 Acrobeloides nanus
GGATCTGTCCACGTACCTTATGTGGCACCATATCCAACTGTTTCTGCGTAGCAACATCCCAAAATCGTATAGTTGCATCTTGTGCAGCCGATACTAGGATAGGTTTTGTAGGTCCATACGTCATTCTAGTCTAATTTCTGAGAAGTCAAGCTAAAATTCAAGTCGTTTTTATGCCCATTTAAAAAACACATAAAACGGTTTAAAACATTAAAAACTAAATAAAGCAAAGATTTCAACCTTTTTTCATAAATAGTACTATCTCAGATGAGTGGATGGAACAAAAGGGATGCTCAGAAAGTGTCGAATTGTGGTGGAAAATGGTAAATTTTGATTGCTTTTACTCAAGATTTCACCAAAAAATCCCATTTTTACAACAAAAGGTCCAAAAATGTCCATTTTTTCAACAAAAAATCGTCATTTTCTGTGCATCCATTTAGTTCCATTCCCCTCAGCTGAAATAATATATAAAAACAAAAATACAATTTATTAAAAATTATTTTTACACTATTAAAATAATGCACTGCATATAAAAATATTTATGCACTACTACCAACGACCTCGAATTTTAGAAAGAAATAGCGCCAAAAATTAGTTGTCTTGAAAGTGAAAAAAGTCGGCTAAGTGAAATTTCGATAACAAAAACATTTGAACAAAATCACAAAAATTTGGTTAGCACTTGAAAGTGAAGCAAAGCCAAAAAAATAAGAGAAAAGAAATATTCAATTGCAAACAAGGAAAAGAAAATTTTAGGGTTTGAAAAATGATCAGAATTTTTGACATTAGGAAGGTACACACCTCACATATGCAAATTTGATGAATTTTCACACGGATTTGAAAAAAAACAGTGAAATTTTGGAATTTTCTAATGTATGAAAAATTCGTCAAAATCTGTGAGGTGTGTACTATCCTAGTGCCGAATTTTTTCTATCATTTTCATGTATGTTACCGATTAAAAATAACAGCACTAGGATAGAATTCATCTCAATGATGTTCAAGAAGAGGATTTTTTCATTAATTTTTAGGGCCCGCCTACAGTTCACTCGCAGGGCTTGCGAGTGACACGCAAGTAGACCCTTTGAGGGCTAAAATTTACTCGCATGATGCGAGTGAACTGTAGGCGGGCTCTTACGCCAGTTTTTAATGAAATTTTTTCACCACCGGATTTTAATTTTTTGAAATTTTTTCACCTAGTTTTTTACACAAAAAATCCAATTTTTGTAAAGAATAAATTTGTAAAATACAGGGTGAGCCACAAAAGAGACATTTGCGATTTTTGGGCCAAATTTCTCAAAAAATTTTTATTTATAGACCCAATTCGCATTTTTGGTCGCTGATCCTGATCCCATCCCTTGCCTACGTACAGGGGGCGGCAAAAGTCCTGGCCTGGNTTTTATTTATAGACCCAATTCGCATTTTTGGTCGCTGATCCTGATCCCATCCCTTGCCTACGTACAGGGGGCGGCAAAAGTCCTGGCCTGGGCGGACAAAAATCCTGACATTGTAAAAAACGCTGAAAAGGTGTTTTCTCGTCTAGAATTGTCGAGAAAACACGTTTTGGAAATATCAGGACTTTTGCAGCTTAGGTCAGGACTTTTGTCCGCCTAGGCCAGGACTTTTGCCGCCCCTGTATGATCACTACTCTCCTGATGAAATGTATAAAGTGAAAAGACATTGATAAGCTAAAAATGGAATGAAAATGCAAATTTTTTTGGTTTAAACAATCAAGAAAGCATAGATAAAAATAAATATTCAAAAATTACCACAAAATAAATATTGCATATGTTATAAAAAGGCATATGAAGAGAGAAGGCATATTTGTTAGATAAAAAAGAAGTAGACTGAATTTAAAAGATGGCATTCAAAAATTAAGCAGATATAAAAATTTCAATAAATAAAAAAACTCAAAAACTGATTAAGAATAAAATTGGTATCTACAAAATAATTTGATGCAAATTTTGGAGTAGCTATTTTCAGTCAATTTTTACACACAAAAAATAAAATATCATAATTAAATGTTTAAAATATATATCATTCATTAAATTGCGGCGGGAAATTCAGATGCGATTCCGAGCCATGTCTAGCCACAGGCGGACCAACAGTTGGTAGAATAGAAGATTTTGATGATCCTATGGATTTCGAAGGGTTCGATCCAGTACTTCTGGTGGTACCTCCAGCAGCTCCTCGAGAACGATGAGGCTGATGGATGATACTATTGGAGCGCATAACTGAACGGCTATCAATGACTTTTTTCAACAAGTTCACCCAGTATAGGCAAAGTTCTTCACTTTCAGTAAGAACTAGGAGCTCACGCGCGCGATAGGAGTCGAAATTTTGGTCTAAAAATATGGAGTTAGAAAATATATGAATTTTTTCCTTACGTTTGCAATGAGGCAGCTCGTTTTTGTCTCTGTGCTCAGCATGGAACTTTAATCGGCAGCCTAAAATTGACATATAAATTNAGTTAGAAAATATATGAATTTTTTCCTTACGTTTGCAATGAGGCAGCTCGTTTTTGTCTCTGTGCTCAGCATGGAACTTTAATCGGCAGCCTAAAATTGACATATAAATTGGATCTTTAAGCTTAAAACGATTGAGGCAAAATTTTTAAGCCCAAAAATCTGGGAAAATTGGATTTTTAAGCCTAAAGATTAGATTTCAGGCTCACAATCTGGGAAATAATATTTTAGAGCTTATAACCGATAGCTGGGATTTATTTTTTAACCCTTACGTTTGCATTCCAAGGCAGGCGGTGGTCTAAATGCTCTAGACAGCTGTCTTTGGCAAAAATCACAACTTGTAGGCATATGGAAAGTAAGTTCAACAAAATCATGATTTTTATGCAAATTTTTCTCCGACCCAAAAGAAGACTTATCCACATCTTTTGAATTGAATAAAGATGAAGTTGACACGGTAAGATCTGATGCGGACTCCCGTCTAGATGAATTGCTACGAGTCATGGAATCGTCTTCGAGTTCATACATTATCTTAAATATGCAAAGTTTGGGTTAAATATAAAAAATATATACTTGGAATATTAAGGGTATCTGTTTGGAATCGGCTGAACGAACATCTGCAGCACTGACTTTTCGGACATGATGTAAAAGACTAAAAATTATATTGTAATTTAAAAAAATTCTTACTCATCAACTATCAATCAGGCAGGGATTTTTTAAATATTGATGAAAAAATGCTTATATATAATATATATGCTATGTTACCACTGCAGGTCTTGCATGCAGATGTGCTAGGTTCGAGTCCCGCTTGGGACGATATTTTCTTGCATTTTATTATTCAATTTTTGAATCATTTTATACCGTCACCGTGATTTTGTTCGCAAAAATAACGAATATTTCTTCCTTATATTTTTATTCTAAGCATTTTTTCATCAAAATTTTAAAAATCCCCTGACTGACAGTTGATGAGTATTCCTTTGTTAGCTCTTTGAAAATCAGGGAATTTCATTGAAATACTGATTTTCATGGATCTATTTTTAATTAATAATCCTTACGTAGTATCAATCCGAATAACCGGCGAAGACTGTGGTCTTCCATTCAACAATTTATAAAACAACAAAAACGCCTCGGAAATTTGCATACGGACGCTAGTCCAGTTAGTTTTCCTCTTATTTCCACCCGACGGTGATAGCCGAATATATGCAAGGCTCTCAAAAGCTAGCGTAGAATGCATGGTTTGTGGTCCACCATGTGATGTTTGTAAAGAATCAGGATGTTTGAAAACAGATAAATTTCTTGCATCGACATTTTGTAGATCAATATCAGAATCGTTTTGACGACGAGCTTTGACTTCCTAAATTTTAAACTTTTTTGGTTATAAAATTAATCTTATTTTTAAGCTGAAATTGATTTTAACTACTTTTTCGAAAAATTTCTCGCTTGTGATTTTTAAAATGTTTAAGAGACGATATTTCGAAAATTTGAACCTAGATGGAAGTAGTGTTAAACGGTTAAAGCGGCTCCAAGTTGAATTTATTTAGTGAGATTAACGCATGGAGAAGTTTTTAAAAGTCACGTCGAGTCAAAATTCGAAAAAAATTCAAAACCATGCCCAAAGCTCAATACTATCGATTTTACGTGTATTTTTTGAATTTTCTAACCTGTATAATAAATATAGGTTAAAATGACACTAAAATTATCCAATTTGAAGATCGAGTTAGGATATTAAAATGAAAACTTTTCAAAATTTCTATTAAAAATTCGTTTTACGAAAGATCCGTTTCGAAAAATCCTAAAGCCATAAAAATAAATTATACAAATTTCAAATTTAGACCAATGTTAGCTTTTAAAATAACAAAAATCAACATAAACTATTCAAAATTCGAATATTAACAAAATATAAAATTGAAAAAAAGCCTTTATTTCAATTTATAGGTTAAATACTAGCAGGTCGGCTTGTTTGACAAACTAATTTTTAAGATAATTTCAATTTTGGTAGTTAAAAATAGAAAAAAGACAATTTGAGTCTAAAATAAGTAACAAAAATGGATATTTGCTAATCTTAAATTTAAAATTAAATTTTTGAAATTTTAGATCCAACATTGAATTTTTAATATTTTTTAGAATTCACTTTTTGTTCTTTTTAAATTCATTTTTGAGGCTAAAATAGAAAATCTATTTTTCGAGGTATGAAAATAATTTTTAGACATACATAATTTTTTAGGCATATATCACATAACACACTATAGTTTTATGGCCACCAAAAATCACAATGTCAAAAAAAAACATTCAATCATCACAATCCAATAAAACAAATTCACAGAAAAACATAGTCAAAATAACAAGTCGACAAAGAAATACACCGATATATAGTTAAAACACCTTTTTTTAAGAAAACTGCTTTATGTTACAAAATTTTTTAAGGGTTATTACTTTTTAGTGCAATTTTTTCGTTTTTCTATCGATTTTCATCGAAAGTAACCTTTAAGAAAATTGTATAAGAAATCAAGCTCTTCAAAATTTTTGTAACACCCAAAGCTCGGTTTCCTCGAAAAGTTTGTTTTAAGTTATACAGGAAGATCCAGATGAGTATACAATGAAATAAAATTCGATATGTTCTCAGATTTCCGAGATTTTTGGGAGACCACCGTTTTTCGATGTGCTCTACAAAATGGCGTTGTTATTTTTCAAAAATTTAAGGAAAAAATTCAGGTTTTCGCTTCAATACACAGAATTATTAAAAAAAATCATGAAAATATTTTTAGGATAAAGTCGGTCACGTGATTAGCAACTTGCAAAAAACCGCATATGAAAATCTTTTTCGTATGCCGAAATATCGAATTTTATTTAATTGTATTCATCTGGGTCACCCTGTACAATACAATGGATAAAGTACAATACAATGGTATCTAAAGAATATATATTGCTAGGATGATTTTCATTAACACGTTGATTTCTTTTCATGAATTGATATGTTCTTCTCATGACATGTTTACATGACATGATTCTGAAAAAAGGTGATTGATTAGAAATCCACTAATAAATTTTTAGCCTTTTTGGTCCATAAAAAATTAGGGTACCTAATTTTTAACCCCTAGAAAATTGAAATACCTATTTTTTGGGTACTTAAAAAATAGACCTAATTTTTGACCCCTGAAAAATTAGAGTATCTAATTTTTTGGACCAAAATTGTTATTTTTTGATCCTTAAAAATTAGATACCAAATTTTTTGGTTTTAAAAAAATTAAACGGCTAACCTTCATTTTCGCTTTCTTCGGTGCTCCCTTTTGAAGTCGTCTCGAATCACCATGCTTCTTGCGGAATAACGATACGTTCCAAATTGGCAGATTTCCAAATAGCTTCGAACTTGTTGGAGTTGGACGATGAGCCTTGAAAAAAATCGAAAAATAAGCCCCAAAAAAATACAAAATTGAAAAAAATAACAGCACAAAATTCATCGGAAAATCGAATTTTAAGATTAAGTGAAAATATAACTTTTAAGACAAAACTCAATTTTATAACCCAAAAGAGGGTTCAAAGATCAATTTTTCAGCTTTAAAAATCAACTAGTATAACCCACTTCAGCAAACTGTCTCAATTCCATCAACTCGGCTTCCATCCCTTGACGAATATCCTGTTCGTTCAATAACTGCTCCTGCATATAATCCAAATCGCTGTGATATTGGTCGATAGTTTGCTTGTATTTTAGAAGCTCCTCGCGGTACTCCACTTCAACTTCTTGGCGCAATCGATTTTTCTCTTTCTTCTTTTTCTCGGAACGGCTTTGGTTCTTCCGGTCTTCCCCTATGCCTTTGGTTTGACCCAACAATAAAAGTTTATCGATTACCTAAAAATTTTGGAGTAAAAATATAAAAAATCATAAAAATGGCAGTGATGTAGATGGATTTTTTTTACTCAAAATTGACTTTTGATTCAATTTTGGAACCATTTTGAGCTCATTATTGGATTTTTGAATAAAAAATCAATTTGTGAATTCAAAATGGGTTCAAAATTAAACCATAAATAGATTTTTATTCAATTTTAAACTAATTTAGAGCTCATTATTGAATTGTTAAATAAAAAATCAATTTTTAAACTCAAAAATAAGTCCAATATTGAACTAAAAATCGATTTTTGTTACAATTTTCAATCGACCATCCTGAATACACCACTGCCTTCCCTTTTCCACATATTATTCATTCTTACAGCTTGTTTGCTAGCCATTTCCCTTTGACAGCGAATAATGAGCTGTTCTCTGGTCAACGTTTCCAAGTCTTGCTTATCCAGTCCTTTAAAGCTGATCATAGAGATGTTGGATATGTTCAAGGAACTATTGTGACGAGTGTCAGAGCTCATAGAAATTGGAGTATTGTTCTGTTGGAAACGGCTAACTGACTCAAGTTCATTGTGTAGTCGGCGGACTTCTTCATTCAACTCCACTTCGCGTTGGGATAGCTGAAAAATCAATAATAAAAATTTAAGCAAAAATTTTGGAAACGAATACATATGAATACGATACGAATACTAATACATTTGAAAAAATTTTTGTACAGTTTTGTAGATAAACCTTAGACTAACATTTTAGGCATAAAACAAAAAATACGTATGCATTTTTTATGGGCTAAAAAGTCCGATTAGTATTCGAAAAAAGATTTGCAAGTTTTCTTCCGAATACTAATCGAACAACTTTTTAGCCCATAACAAATACATATGTATTTTTTGTTTTGTGCCTGAAATGTTAGACGGAGATTTATCTACAAAACTGAAAATTTTTTCAAATTTATCAGTATTCGTTTGCCTGGGGAAAATCTGGAACATTTATGTGTTTGTATTGCTGTGTTTTTTAAGTGCTTTGTGTGCGAGTATGGAAAGCGGAAACTTGGAAATATAGATAGGATTAGATTGATAAATTTCTACAAGCCCTTACATGATTCATAGATGTATTTTTTGCAGCTATCTCTTTTTCATGTCTTTGTACAATTTGCATAAGCTCTGCTTTTAAAACAGCTTTTTCTTTATCTAATGTCCCAATATTCTCTTCAGCCATTTGGCGTGCTAATCTTTCTGAACGTAATTGACCATCCATTTCATCTAATTGTGTCCTAAAATTTGCGTGCTTAATTTTGTGCAAGATGCATTCTTACTCTAAATCAGCAATACATTCTAATCTTCGCTCTTTCTCTGCAATCTCTTCACGTTTAACTTGTAACTCATGTTTGAAAACACTAGCAAAATTTTGCTCGATTTCAAGCTGTTCCTGCAGTTCGTGTAGACGATATTCGAGATTCTTTTTGGCATTTCCTATTGATAACATATGACTTTCAAGGACTGCTTTTTCGCTGCGAAGTTTCCATAGTTCCTAAGTTTGTGTTGATGTAAAAGTATATGATTTTATATGTGGCCTACTTTGGAATTACATTGTTCATTTTCAATCTTGGAAGCCAGCTCCCTAGCGATATGATCAAATTTGCTTTCAATGACAATTTTTTGTTCGTTTACATCATCTAGTTTTTTCTTAAGATCTTCGGACTAAAAATTGCAGTTGTAAATGTCAATCAATCTATTGTGCCAACCTTGCTAGAAAATTTATGTAATTCAGCTTCTAATCTCCTAATTTCATTGTTTGATTCAGCTAAACTCTTTTGTGTTTCATCATTTCTCATTCCGTTATGGATATTTTGTTCTCTTTCAATCAACAATTTTTCTTCTTTCAATTGCCGAATTTGAGTGCGCATCAATGATTCTCTATCTCTTGCTTCACTAAGTTCTCGTTTAAGTACATCAATTTGTTCTACTAGTATCTAAAAATTTGCATGTGTGGTGAATTTAACTGTAGTGTACCTGTATCTTAGCTGCATGTCTTTGTGCCATGTTTCGTTCATTTTCAATCTCATCACGTAATTTTTGCGACTCTGTTAAGATCAAACGTTCAGATTCTCGACTTTGGTTTAGGGATTCTTCTAAGAAGGCCATTTTATTCATGTGTTTATCGATATCTGATACTAATTCTTTTTGACGCTCACGAGCACGTTCTTCGGCTTCAATCATTTTTTGGAGCCGCTCTTTTGCCTCCCGCAGTTCAAGTTCTAGCATTTGTGCTCGCTCATCGGTTTCATTCTAAATTTTTGCGTTGTGCTGTGATGTGTATTAACTTTGTCTAGTTATAGAATATATGAGAATGTTATAGGTTTGTGTTTTTTCCTCTATTCTCTGTTGGTATTTATGTCTTTTCCAAGCCATATTTTGCATGCATCTTTTTCATCATAAATATTTTTGACTTAAATTTTTTTAAATTTTCACATGCTTTAGGCATAAGCCTACTTTAAAATATGCCAATTCCACACATATCATAAAGTATTTTTTAGCTCTAAAAATTAGGGCATTGACTTTTTAGAACTCCAAAATTAAGATACTCCATTTTTGAAAAATTCAGCAAGGACAATCACATATCCCACCTTTTTACTAAACTGCTCCTCCAAACTCCTAATTTTGGCGTTCTTTATTTCCACTTGGTGGCGCTCCTCTTGTAGCTTCATTTCGATTTCTTTAGCCTGGGTTTTGTGCCCATTCAATTCTTCCTTCAGCTCTTCAAATCGTCTTCTTTCCTCTTCCCACATCGAATTGTTGATGTCAGGAGAAAGGTTCGTTGAGATATTCACTCCAGTTTCAATTGTGCTTGTGGGTGTTACCGGTTCTTGAATAATGGCAAGACTATTTTGTATTACACCAATTGGACTTAAAGAATTGAATTTAATCACACACAAATTAGTAAAAATAGATTTTTGAAACGATTTTGAGTCCAAAAATCGATTTTTTAAAGTAAAAAACATATTCACCCTAATTCATTCAAATAAGTGAATCCAATAAACGGCAGTTGATTCCCAGTAAAAGCTTTTGGAATTTGAAAATTGTCCACGGGTGCGTTGTCTTTATCATCCACATCTTCAAAATGTGAGGTATCATCGTCACCTTTTAGCTCTGGCACAACTGGTGGGGTTGCTAAAAATGCTTATCATTAAACTTGTCAGCCATTTTTCAGGAATCCAAACAATCGATTTTTGAATCAACTTTGAGCTCAAAATTCGATTTATGTACCGATTTTTAGATATCGAAAAAATTCTAAGTCGAAAAATCAATTTTTATGAATAAAAACTCTTTGGATCTAGGATGATTTGAAACAAATTATTATCATAGATATAGCTCGAAATTAGCATATTTGACACGTTGAAAATTGGTTTCGAATCAACCGAGCCAAATTTTTGAATAAATTTAATTTTGAGGATAAACAATAGTAATGTGCCAAATCGTAATTACAGTGTTCCAATTTCGCAAAATCGGAACCGTAATTTCGAAATCGAAATTCCATAGGAAATTGCCTTGAATCCGAAAATGCTATAAAAATAACGATTTTTGGCAATGTTGAATTGATTAATATTAACAAATAACTACTACTAACCATTTCTGATCGTATCAAAATTGATCTGTGAATTCTGAAAAAAAGGATGTGCCTTCACCGCCGCCACTCCATCTCTGCCCAAACGCTTGCTCGACTCCGACAAAAACTTTTTAATAATATCCTTAGCGTTATTCGAAACTTGGACGTCGTCCGGAAAACGAAGCTCTCTTGAATGGTTCATAATCCGAGCATATGTGTTCATTAGAGAATCGGCGTAGAAAGGAGTTTCCCCAAATAGCATCTCATATAGAAAGACACCAACGGACCACCAATCCACCTCACGACCATAAACTCCTTCGCTTCCTTGGGAGCTCAGCACTTCGGGGCTTATGTAGTCTGGAGTGCCGACAGCGGTGGAGCATCGGACTAGGCCATCGTCATTCATTTTTACACAGGTGCCAAAATCGGCAAGTTTCACGTGTCCGGATCTGAAAATAGCAATGATTATTTTTCATGGTAATAATAATAGGAAGGCATTAATAAAAATCAAATTGTTGGGCCAAATTTTAAATCAAAACAATTTTTTGCGCCAATTTTGAACTCAAAAATCGATTTTTCAGCCTATTTTAAGTTCAAAGCTCGAAAATCAATTTATGAGCTCAAAAATTGATTTAAAAAAAGATTTTTGAGTCAATTTAGCTCAAACACCAATTTTTTGATCTCAAAATAAATTTTATTTAAGCAGACATCTGGCATGTAGCTACAACTGGGCTCCTTAGGCCTCTCTAAATCAAAAAATGACAAAATTTTTCGAATGGTGCTCCCTTATGTTTTTGCCAAAAAATTTTTTCAACAAATTATAATGATCCTCCCATTGGTTTTTCACTAACAATGACCAGATTTTCATTTAAAATGTTCAAATTTTCCATTTTAAAATCAAAATTCATCGTTTTCGCCAAAATCCATTTTTGATTCAAAAAATCAATTTACTATTCAATCTTAAGCTCGTAAATCGCTTTTTTAGGATAACTTATGCAAATATATGAAAAATATGTCAGAGGATAACCACACATAAATACAAAAAACACACCTAGAAATAAGCATATTGTCAGGCTTTACATCACGATGAATATAGCCCAACGAATGAATCGCATCCAATGCAAGAACCAACTCAGCAGTATAAAACTGTGCCCAACTTTCAGGAATATCGTAGTTGGCCATCAAATTCACTAGGTCTCCACCTGGCATAAATTCCATTACCATATACAAATGCCTTAAATCTTGAAAAGCGTAATGTAGCTGAACTATCCACTCGGAATTTGCATGTGCCATTATGTCCCGCTCTTCCCAAAAGAAGGCAGAATCTGAGCGGCGGATCTGGAAAAAACGCATTAAGTTTAGAAAGTTTTCAAAAATATTTTTGTTTGAAAAATAGATTTTTGAACTTTTTTGAGCATAAAATTGGATTCGCTTCAATTTTCGCATCAAAAATCGAATCCACCACAATTTTAAGTCTGAAAATTGAGTCATTCCAAATTTGTTTAAGCCTAAAATTCGAATGATGCCCAAAATTTGAAGCTAAAAATAAAAAATTTTCGGTTTGATTGTACAATTTCTTTGTTTTCTTTGATTCCATAAAAAATCAAAAAGGTGTTGAAATTATTTATCTGCGAGAAAATTTTAGCACTAACTAGCTTATATAAAAAGCTAATAGCGACTCTAATCTCGCCCAGAAATTTTTGCGTGATTGTGTGGCAAAAACATTGATTTTTAAAATTTTGCCCAAATTTGTAGTTTTCTTTGTAATTTTCCAATTTCGTATCTAATTAAAAAAATTTCGATTTTTATTTTCTGTTTTCCTTCTTTCAAATTTTGTCTAAAATTTTTTAAATTTTATGCTAACCATTTCATTTTTGTCCAACAATTTCATAGCATAAACTTTTTGAGTGGCATTATGGCGCACAAGTTGGACTTCACCAAAAGCTCCTCGTCCAATCACTTTGATCAACTGAAAATCCGAGCCTTTTAAACGTGACGCCAACAATTTTCGAATCGTAGCTTCATCTGAAAATGGGCAAGATTAAAAAAATATATATAAGCACAGAATGCTTACTTCTCGTCAAGAACGTATCAATATTACGAATTCGCTTAAGAACGGGATAATTGCAATCATTAAACAACGCAATAATAGCATCCTAAAAAATAACACGCGTCAAAAGTTTGAAGAATTTTGGTAAAAACTTACCAATAATCCATCAACATTTAATGTAGATTTCGGATCAAGTAATTGTTTAGCCAGACGTTCAGATTCCTCCATTTTTAAAATTATAAGGCACTAAAAGTTATGTNCAACGCAATAATAGCATCCAATAATCCATCAACATTTAATGTAGATTTCGGATCAAGTAATTGTTTAGCCAGACGTTCAGATTCCTCCATTTTTAAAATTATAAGGCACTAAAAATTATGTTGTAACGCATTAAAAAAAACTGAAACACGCATTAAAAAACTGAAAGAGGGGTATAAATTATAGATTATTTCATGAAATTTTTTCTAAAAAATGGAGGAGGAATCCCCAAAGATCAAAAGAGGGACTTTAGGAGAATTTTTCTAGATATTAGGGGGAAACCACACCTACCTACGCCACTGCTCTAAATCGCAAAATTTTTTGGCTAGAAATTGACAGATCTTTTTGCACCTTATATCAGAACTTTTGCCCAAAAAAACTGAACATACTAGAGATTGGCCAAAAGTTCTTGATATAAGGTGCAAAAGTTCTGTCAATTTCTAGCCAAAATTTTTTTGCAATTTCGAGCAGTGGTGTATAAGGAGATGGAAATCTGGTGTTGTGGTTGGAAATCCAATTTCGAGTCTAGGAAAATTCATCGAATAGTTCACGACTCGAAAAAATTTTTGAAATCAAAAAATTTTGATCAATTTTACCATTCAGGCTGCTCGTTAATTGTCTCGAAATGATTTCGAGGCTCTAAATGTCTCGAACAGGTTTGAACTGGTCTGTGCATTGACACGAAAACTTGAATTTGAAAATTTTATTACAAAATGAATCGAGCGATAGCTCGTTGGATTCCTTAGATCATGCTGATCAACCTTAATTGCACTACTTTTTATGAAAATCATTGTGTGATGACGAAAATCCTTATTAAAAATTTTGAAATTTTAATAAGGATTTTCGTCATCCGATTTGCAGATTTTTTCATGGACCTTTTCACCAGATTTTTTCACGAAATGATTTTTAAACTTATTCTTTCCCAAAATTTGAATTTTTACTAAAAAAATCCGGTGAAAAAAGAGTTCTGTGAAATAATCCTCTTTTACGTCTACGATTGTATTTGATCAACGTGCCAAAATAATAATGCTAAAAAGATTTGCTTTCATTTTTTCATTCTAAAAAATTTATTTTTCCTGCCAAAAATGATCAATTTTTACTTTTTTTAACGCCAAAACTCAAGTGTTGATCAAATGAACGTTCGTTCTGGAAAGTTCGTTTGGAAAAATTTGAGAAAAGTGTACACCACGATACACGTATAAAAAATTACAAAACTTATAAACATTTAAGCGATGTATGCGCTTAATTCCAATTTTAAAAAATCAACCAATAAAATACAGTTTATTAAAAATATGCAAAATGAGATCAAAATATGTTTTTAAAGTAAATATAAAACAACATAAAATAAACATAATATCACACTCCATCTTCAAAGAAAAACTGTTTCTGAACTTCTTTTTGATGTTCTGGAAAGCGGTCATGATTGCTAAGCAAGCCAGCACTGTAGTAGGTATACTGAGAGTTCATAATATCGTTGTGATATTGGGTTTGAAGGGTTCTGCGGCGGCGGTGGATCTATAAAAAAGAGGTACTAGTATTATTTAGGTATACCCACATGTGCTTCTGCTCCAATAGAGTTACGCAAATTATGAAAATAATTTAATAAAATTTATTTTAAACCTGATTTCGATAATTATTTTTGCAAATGAAAGAAAGAGCAATGTTAGGCCTAAAAAATTGGGTATGCGCGTCTTCTGAATCGCTTCCTGTGATTTTTTACAGCAGTTTTAATCCAATTTTTTATTTTAAACTGCTGTAAAAAATCACAGGGAGCGATTCAGAAGATGCACATACCCAATTTTTTAGACCTAACATTGCTCCTTCATTTGCAACAATAATGATCGAAAACAGATTTAAAATAAATTCTTAAAAAATTACGGAGTGATTAAAAAAGTTCATTTTTTGTGATTTTTACGTGGATTGGATCAGAAAAATTTTTTTCTTTAAAAATGACTTTCTATGGGTAATTTTAAGTGGAGAACCGATTGCGCGCATTCAGAAAGCGCGATTACGCTTCCCTGACCGTGATTCAGGGTCATCTATGAAANTAATTTTAAGTGGAGAACCGATTGCGCGCATTCAGAAAGCGCGATTACGCTTCCCTGACCGTGATTCAGGGTCATCTATGAAAGTTTATAGGGTCAAAATTTCATTGATCTTCATAATTTGCGTAAGTCGAAACACATGTGACTCCACCCAAAATTTTTCATTTTTTCATATGTACCAACCCCAAATTTTCTTTTTGTTTCACTAAAAATCATTTTGTCATTTTCCTAGGATTTTCAACTTGAAGTTTGCAATTTAAGCTGAAAAATTGCAATTTTTAAGCTAAAAACCCTCATAAAATATCATTTTTGGGTGAAAAATTGAAGATTTTATGTGGGGTACCTAAGACACAATAGTACCCATACTTTTAACAATTCTTTTAAATTCTGCTGCGTAAAATGCTCTTCTCCACCGGAATCCTCCGAATCAGATTCCTCTGTAAGTAAATCTAACAACCACTGACGCTCTCCCAAACTTTCTGCATTATACAACTTGCTAACTTCTTTCTTTTGCTCTTCTTTATTTTGCCAAATATCCTAAAAAAGCAGAATTTAGCGGTACAAAATTATAGGAAAAAAACACATAAGGGGGGACCAAGGCAAATTTTCAATGAGGGGGGGGGGGGGAACGCAAAAATTTTTTTTGGGCCCCTCTGCATATGTATGTTCATGAAAACCTGATGAATCAGGGTTTTCGTTTCACTAAAACAATGTTCAAATTGGATAATTTTGGTGTCATTTTATTCGTCTTGACTAGCTATAAAAAAAGACGTCTTCCTTTTTTTAAATTTAAAAAGGCNGTTTTCGTTTCACTAAAACAATGTTCAAATTGGATAATTTTGGTGTCATTTTATTCGTCTTGACTAGCTATAAAAAAAGACGTCTTCCTTTTTTTAAATTTAAAAAGGCAAAAAGTAAAAAACAAATAGACGCAAGCGAGACTCGAACCAGCGACCGTTGGCGCTTTGTGATAAAATGTCCTATCACCTTACCGGGTGTACCAATTTTACCTGGGGAACTTTCATGCAATTTTCTGAACCCGTAACAAAAGTTGATTTTACTGAAGAGAATTCAGTTTTTGAGAAGAAATCAGTGCGACACCAAGGTTGAACCGATCGATTCGACCATGGCGGCACACTGATTTCTTTTCAAAAATTGAATGTTCTTTTATAAAATAAATGTTTGTGACTATGTTAGTCAATCAACGCTACAAAAACAACGTACTTTAACGGAAAAAACTCCATGTCTAGCATGTCGAGAAGTTCCAGCAGATGGGCGAACTGGTGGGATTCTAAAAAGAGATGAAAAATAACCACAAAAATGTTACCGTTTTTTGCCTCAAGTAACAATTTTATGGCCGGTGTTTGGGAAAAGTAATTGCTCTTTGACCCCCATAAAAATGGCAGTAGGTCTTTCCTTACCGTTTTTGAAATTTTAAAACATGAAAATGTAGGAGATAAAAAATAAATAATCGAGTGTCGAAAGTGGAAATTTTGTCGACAAGTGGAAATTTGAATAATTTTAAATTAAAAAACGGTAAGGAAAGGCCTAATGCCCAAAAAACGCATTCCCCAAATTAAAATTGGGCGACCAACGCATCCAAATAGATCCTTCACTCTAGTAAAATTGGAATATCTCGTAAAGTACATCGAATTTTTCGATGTAGTTTAAAAAATGATAGATGAGAGTATTCTGCATTTCCGGGTATATAAATCATAAAACTTCGAATGCTCTAAATATAATAATTTTTACTTGCAACATTTCAACATAGGAAAACATGTCATTAGAAAATGAATTTTTTTCAAAATTTTGTCATATTCTGAAAGAACATCATCGATTTTACTTACCTACAAAAAATCTCAAAAAAGAAATTTTCGAGATATAGCATTTTGAAAATGACATCTTTTTCGTAGCAAAATCAATTCCTCGCCAATGGGAATCGAACTAGCGACCTTTTGTTCCAAAGGCGGGGATCACTACCACTGAGCCATTTTGGACATAATTTCGGATTTTACACATAAGTATATTATGATTATTTTTAAAATTTTTACAATTGTAATTTTTCGATTTTTTGTAAAAAATAGCTAAAAACGTGCTTTTTCAAAATCTGGACAACTTTTGAAAAAATTCATTTTCTAATGACATGTTTTCCTAATTAGAGTTTTATGATTTATATACCCGGAAATGAAGAATACTCTCATCTATCATTTAAAAAACCACATCGAAAAACGATGTACTTTACGTGATATTCGAATTTTACTAGAGTGAAAGATCTAGTTGGACGCACGGTACCTTAGCGTCGCACTGATTTCTTCTGAAAAACCATTTTGTTTCAGTAAAATCAACGTTTGTGTCTATGTTGCTCGTCCCAACTCAACCAAAAGTTTTGTATGGGGTGAGTAAAGTTCGATTTTTTGTTGCTTTATTACTTAATGGGGCGATTGATAAGTTCCTCAAGTTGGTTAATAAACCCAGTTAAATCTAATGCTTTTTCCAACTCTCGAATTTTCATTGGATTCGGATATTTTCTTTTTTGAATAGTTGGTCTAGGTCCAGCGGGGAAACGATGTGGTTGATCCGTCATTTTTTGAACTAAATTCAAATTTTTATTTTTAAATCTAAAAATGCAAATTTTTTTAAAACACGAGTCGACAAAAAAGATAAAAAAAACAAACACGACCTTATGCAAGAATGCAAATTCCTTTCAAAAAATAAAATGTTGCTAACAAAAATGGTGAACACGCATTAATCATCGCAAAAAAGGCCGTCAGTCAGACGAGAGAAGGAAAAAAATTGATAAGCTTTATGATGTAGAATAAAAATATAAAGGTTAGAAGAAAATGAAGAAAAGGTTAAGCACGTATAAATCGATTAGGGATAGGGAAAAAAATCGATTTTTCAGTGAAAATGAGATAAAATATTTTTTACTGATAAGACTAGACGAACAGATGTTGCCTAAGTCCGTGGCTGTGTTAACGAATCAGGATGCACATTTCCTGTTAGTTCAGGATAGCGGATACGAAGACTCAATGAGCTCCATGCCTGGTAGAGTTGAGCGACCAATGGACAAAAATGATGATTTACTGAAGAAAATTCCCGTTTTTTGAGAAAAGATCGGTGCGACGCTAAGGTCGAACTGATCAAGATCTTTCCAAAAAACGGAATTTTCTTCAGTAAAATCAACGTTTGTGTCCATGTTGGTTTCCCAATTGGTCATTTTCAAATTTTTCAAGAATGACCTTGAACTGATTTTCCTCCCTACTTCGCAAAAGTTAGACCAATGAATTTCAATTTCATCTTAAAAGAGCAAAAGCCGAGAATTGTAAAAATAACCAGTCCTCTCGAACGTTAGCCTATTTTTTCATCTCAACTCATCCACTTGAAGCTAGTGTCCACTCTTGAAGCCTTTTTTATTGGTCATAGTTGCTGCGTGTCGCGCGCTGCTTGCGCATCTCTATCAAATAACGTAATTGTAAAAATTTCAGGGTTTTCGTGTTAATGTTTAGACTAGTTTGGAAGTGTTTCAAATGGCATGTATATCCAAAAGTTTGTGTATGCACATGTGCATACAATCTATTTTTCATTTGATGGGTCATTCGTCCTTTTCTGGGTTTGATTTATTTTTGGCGCCAAGTTTTGTAAAAAAAAGANTACAATCTATTTTTCATTTGATGGGTCATTCGTCCTTTTCTGGGTTTGATTTATTTTTGGCGCCAAGTTTTGTAAAAAAAGAAGAAGAGCGTGTTGTTTTTGATGGGATTATTTGAATTTTTCGAATTTCAAGGCCGGAGAGTCACTCATGTGATTTTTGATGTTTTTGAAATTTTCGATTTTTGGTTATAAAAGATACTGAGAATAAGCCTAAGCCTTTCATCCTTCAACAAATCGACTGTATTCTAATATTTCCTACATTTTAAAGAACCTGTTCGATCGGAAAAAAGTTGCCAATTTTTTTTGAAATTCGAAAAATTCATGAAAAATGGAGCATTTTTGTTTTTACAGCATGTTCTGAATTGTTGTAGTCTTCGAGATAATTACGTTTGAAATTTTAAATTTGTGTACATGTTTTCGTTGTAATACACAAACTTTTTTGAATTTTTTTGCGGAAAAATCGAGTTAGCGATTTGGAATTCTGTGTATTACAATGAAAACTTGCACATGGGTTGCGGCGAATAGTTTTTTCCCTGAACCAATAAGATCTGTATATTGAGAAGAAAAGAGTTCAAAATCATTGAACATTTAGAAAACAATAAATGCAGCATTTTTTGTAATCCGACGAGACGAATAAAATGGCACCAAAATTATCCAATTTTAAAATTATTTTAGGTTATTGAAACGAAAACATTTGAAAATTTTCGTTTCAATAACCCAAAATAATTTTAAAATTGGATAAGTTTGGTATCATTTTACTCGTTTCGTCAAGTTATAAAAAATGCTGTATTTATTTTTCTAAATGTACAAGAATTGAATTATTTTCTTCTCAATATACAGGTTTTATTGATTCATGGGAAAAACTATTCGTCGCGACCCAGGTGCAAGTTTTCGTTGTAATATACAAAATTCCAAATTGCTAACTTCATACACGATTATCTCGAAAACGACAACAATTCAGAATTTACCATAAAAAACAAAAAATGCTCCATTTTTCATGAATTTTTCGAATTTCTACAGAAATTGGCAACTTTTTTCCAACCGGACTGATCCTTTAAATAAGCTCCAAAATTGTGCATTTCAATATTTTGATTTTTGTCACCCCCAATTCTCATGTCCAATCTCTATTTAAATTTTAATGAACATCGTTTCTCGTTTACATTTTTCGGCAAATGCAAATAAACATAGAAAATAGAGATCTTGCTAAAGATGGAAGACTGAAATTCACACAAGTCATTCATTCTTGTAGGACAAAAGCGATGACTCGTTCGAGAATGAAATAGACAAGCAATATTTGAAACGTTGTTTGACAACAATAGATTTTGATGTATATACTTGAAAATATTGGCTATTTTTGACTTAAAATTTTTGAGTTTAAAAAATGTTAGGGTTTTTGGTGAAAATTTTCAAATTCTGGCATAACCAAATTTAGGAGCTACTATCCAATAAGGGGGCCAATCACGTGAAAAAATTTTCGAAAATTTTTTGAAAATGACACCTCTAGGAGTAAAAACATGCAGGAAATCCCAATTTGACATTTACGAAGCAAAAAATGCTTCCCTGATTCAGGGAAGGCCTGTGTATTGAAGCGAAAAGTCGCAAAAATGAGATTTTGAATGCGATTTTTCAACTTTTCGCTTCAATACACAGGCCTTCCCTCAATCAAGGAAGTGTTTTTTTTGCTTCGAAAATGTCAAATTCGAATTCCTCGCATATTTTTACCCCTTGAGGGGTTATTTCCAGAAAAATTTTTCACCCTTATTATGTAGTAGCTCTCAAATTTTCGCATAATCCTCTCATATTATAAGGGAATTAACTAGGATCCTAGGATATCAACATGTGAATGTTCATTTTTGACCATAAAAGGAAATTTGGAGCGATTTAGTTTTTAAAAATTCGTTCCACAGTTTTTGAAAATTTGTCCGTTTCTGTCTATAGCCTCAAAACTGATTAAAATCGACCCAAAAAATAAAATATGCGAATTTCATGCAGCAATGAAATAAATTCCCGCAAAAGTGTTAATAAAGTTTCCATTTCATTTTTCTGTCATCCGGAGAAAACACACAGAAACAAGGTCAAATCAAGTTTTCATTCTTTCTTTCGTTTTCTAGAGCTTGTTATATATTCCTGCAATTATTTTGTATCTGATTGAATTTTTCATAAGTTTGTCTAAAAATTTTGAATTTTTTCATGTTTGATCAGTCGTTTTAATGCATAACTTTTATTGAATCAGAGAATTTTCGGAGTTCTAACCTACTGAGTACCTGATTGAGGGTTGTGGTCAAACAAAGCAGGCTGTAATAAAAATAGCTGGTGAATCACGAGTTCATAAATGCGATTATGACCAAAGGATAACAGGAAGAGGGGTCTACATTATTTGTGGTACCCTATAAATCTGTCAAGGTTCAAGGATATAGAGATGAGGATGAGAGAAGGGGATGTTTTTTCACCAAAGACCAGGGATAATTTAGTCAGAAAGTGGACCCCCCACCCACCCATACAGACATTTGAACCTAGTTACATTCTTGTTTTTTTCCGAGCCGCCCAATAACTCCAGGGTCCCCCATAGGGCAGGTGAATTCTGCCTTGACGAGCAGCCCAGTCACCCCGGGGTTCCCTGATCAAATTTTGATGAATTTTTCAATTCTTGACAAAATTTTCATTTTTTATGAATTTCAATTGTCACTGAATGTTCAATTTTGATGAATTTTGCGAATTTTTTTAAAAATTGTTCAACTTTTGTCGAATTCTGCCTTCCTTGACGAGCAGCCCAGACACCTCAGGGCCCCCTAAGAAAGCTTTGGGAAGCTCTCCCTCCCATCCGGCCCGAAGGAACTGCAATTTTTTAAATATATAATAGTCCCTTTATGATTTTCTCCTTTAAAAATTGAAAATTCACCCCTAAAAATCTAAAATTTCCAAGTGTTCCTCCCCCCCATTCGGCGGCTGAAACCACTGCCCAGGGGTCCCCTGTCCATGGGGGTATGCCTTTCATGACCTTTCCTATCCTAGATCCCACAATGTCATTTCCCATTCACTTCATTTTGCAACAATCCCAGCAGCAGGGAGCCAAAAAACTTCGTGAGACCAAAAAAAGTATTCCCTTACATCTCGTTTCAAAAAAATTACTTTCCCACTCAATTTTCCTATTTTTCTAAACAGTTAGCGAATACAAAACGCGTTTCTTTTTCTCGCGGAAAACCCGTTGTTTCGCTTTTTGCTCATCCTCTTTCTTTACATCGACTAAAACGTCTTCCCTTTGCTTTTTTGTTCGAACATCGCATCCGATTATGTAATAAGCACTTTATATTCTAATACGTATCACACTTTAGAATTCCAACAAACCGGCTTTGTTTTGGACACATAGGAAGGGAGGAAAAATGGTTTGTTGTAGGGATGATTTCGGTTTAGTTATATGTAAATAGGCGGTTGGACTTTGATTGAATGGTTTTGAAATTTTTTCATATTTGAAGAAGACTAAGCCAGTAGCGTAGCCAAAGGGGCCGACTCCCTGTTCTTGAAAAAATTTTCCTAAGGATCCCTCTTATGTTTTGCCCAAAATTTTTGTAAAAATTTTTTACATAAAAATGTCCTTTGTTTCAATTTTTCACTAAAAACTATCACTATCATTTTTTACCAAAAATCGTCAAAAATGGTTATTTTTGCCCAAAATGCGTTTTTTGGCCAAAAATGACGTTTTTAGCCATTTTTGCCCAAAAATGCGATTTTTTGATAAAAAATTCAACTTTTTTACAAAATCGAATTATAGTACCGCCCCGTACCTGAAAAAATTTTTTGAAAAAAATGTTCATGTTTTCAAAACTCAACTACAATACAGCTTCAATACTTGGAGGTCTGGCTACGCCATTGGCATTTAATCTAAAAGCCATTTTATAGCCCCCAATAGACTCGTTATAATATGACCTTATTTGGCGCGTGTGTTGTGATGTTCTATCCATTTTGCCCGAAGATTATCCTGTCGGCCATCGGCCGCCACCGCTGCATTTGTCTTTAATCATCCACACCGTTTCGCATTAACCTATTCCGTTCACACAAACGAGTAGTTTTAAACTTTTGTCTTTCGTTTATTTCAATATTTACGTCCTTCGCGCGCGAGTTTGCGGTAATTTAAATCATGGGGTTGGAAAATGGGAAATTTTAAGGAAAAAATATTTACCCCTCTCAAAAAATTTTTTTACACTCTATCAATATTTATGTTTTTCGCTCAGAAATTTTCGTCAATCGAAATTTTTATTTTGGCTACAGAAATTTTAAAATTTAGAAATAACATCACCATTATCTTCAAGATAGTTGGAAACCTTTAAACGACGCCCATCATGCCATAGAAATTATAAAATTTTTGAATACCCCTGATTCAGGGTCAATTTTCGTTTCAATACACAAAATTTAAATATTGAATTTTATAGGCATGATGGATGTTGTTATGAGCTTTTAGGGGGTGAAGAAGTCGAAATTGATATTTTTAAAATTCGAAAAATTAAAAAAATTGAAAAATAAAAAATTTTAAGACCCTAATTTTTACTTTAACATTAAACCTTTGTTTACATATTTTCATTTTTCCTTATCCCGTGACGAAAATTTAATCCATAATTCCCCCCACCTCATTTTGAACATCATCTCCGTTTTCCCCACATTTTCCATCCTTGCCTTATCAGTCGGCGGCAATCTCCGAATCGTNCCCCCACCTCATTTTGAACATCATCTCCGTTTTCCCCACATTTTCCATCCTTGCCTTATCAGTCGGCGGCAATCTCCGAATCGTACTAAATAATAATTGAGACTTGAGTTCTTATTTTAGAATTGAGAAGAAATTCGCATAAATTTGACGAAATTTCATACCAAAATTGCCCTTTTAAATGTGAACTATCCACCAATCGGCGAAAGAAATGAGCCAGCTGTGAACCGCCGAAAGACATCGCTCTCGTGCTTCTGATTGCCGTTATCGGGAAACAGAGCAAATTGGTTCGGAGCTAAAAAGGCTGCTGGCCTTTTTAAACGTTATTGATATTTTGACTAATTTGCTAATTTTTATTTGATATTTTTTCTATTTTGTTAACAAAAAATGTTGGCCGAGAGATTGAGTGCTCTTCAAGCCAACCAAGAAAAATGGAAAGCTCGTGTGGATAAAGGCGATAAAGCAACGCCTGAAGTAGTATCAAAAAATGGTTTGCAACAAAGAAAAATGGCCTTGTTACAGGTATAAAGTTATAAAAAAGCTATATTGCCAATAAAATTTTAAAAAATTTGAAATTCAGGCAAGTAATCTGTATATTGACACGAAAAGTGAAGTTTTGTTTTTTGAGTTATATAGGCATGATGGTACTCGATTAGAACTTTTTGATAGTGCTGAGCATGATTCTGTGGTTATTTTTAAAAAATTCAATTTTCGTGACAAAATTCATAATTTCTTAAAATCGATTTCGCCAGGAAAAGTGGATTTTTTTACTCTGATTCATGTTCAGCATTATACTGACAGTTCGCGCCAATCCAAGAGTAAAGTTAAGAGTTTATTTAAGATTTAAAGCTACTAAAGTTACTACAATTTAAGTGAATTTTCAAGCGTTTATATATAGTTTCCGATCGTTACAAAGTAGGAGGAGATTTTGGTAGTAGATATATTTTGGCAGATATACGGATTTGAGTTGAATAGACGAAAAAATTGGAATTTTGAGGCTGTTGATAAGAAGTTGCGGAACAGAAGATTTATACAATAGAGAAGGCAAAAACGGAAACTTTTTAGGGAGAAATCAAAGTTACAGATATAGCCGCAGACGGCAAAAAAAGTTGGCTGTTCCGTGAGAAAGAGAGCTTAATCGTTTTCAAAATATGCAAGTTTTTCATGCTCGTTGGTCGGTTGCAGAAATAAGCTTAAATTTTTAGAGTTTTCTTGAGTAAAGTTTTAAGATTTTTATTGTTTTTACGCTTATTCCGTACAAGCATTATCAAAATGCTCTAAACGAGTACCATCATGCATATAAAATTCGGAATTTTTTGAATTTTGAAAATTTTGGATTTTTAGTTACGAAATTTGAATTTTCTATAAGCATGATGAGTATAGTTTCAAGGGTCTCGACTAAACTGAACACGATTTTGAAGTTCATTTCAAAAATTCTTTTTCTCAACTAAAATCGATTTCTTTAAAATTTTTTTCAAAATTTCAAATTTAGGCCTCAGATGATTGGAAGAAGCGTGTACACAGTGATGAAGAGGTCAATAAATTGAATTCAAATTATAGACTTCAAAAATCTGGGCTAATTTTGTCGAAAAACACGGAAAATTTGATGGAGACGCCAAAAAGCCGAGTTAATACCAAAATGGAAGGAATGTACTCGGCTCCTCCAAAAACTACTACTGATAAAGTTGGACAACATGAGCAGAGTTTAAGCCCTTTGGATGAAGTCAGAAGTAATCCAATGTAAGAAAAAATTGAGATTGAATCTAATATTGAGGTTCCTCAACGCAAGCTTGACCTAAAACAAGCTTGACGAATTTTTCAATTTTGAAAAATTTACAATTTTTGTCGATGTTCAGTTTTTGACTAATTTTTCAAATTTTCAGGAATCTTTCAATTTTTGATAAATTTTTCAATTTTGAAAAATTTCTAAATTACCAATTTTTTAGCCTAACCACTCCAAGAAGAAACCTCCCCCGAGCTGCCGGCAGACGACTTCCTACTCGTATATCACAACACCAATGCTCACCTGACACCTCCACCAGCCCACCCACCACTTCACCTGAGCCGAAAATTTCCATCCCCCACTATGACCCCATTGAATCCAACAAAGAAAACCTTCTCTACATTTCCACCACACCTTCCTGTTCAAAAGAAGATCGTACCCCAAAAATTGGCCAGAAAAATTGTGGTATAGCCTTGAAAAAAGTGGAATATGTCAACCCATATCCAGAATTGATGTTGGTTCAATTTAAAGGTGAGTAGAAAAATATACGTGTCATGTATGGCAATAACAAACCTGACAAGTCCAAGCCTAAGACTAAGTCTAAAGGTGATATCATTATTTACTTTTAGGAGCAAAATTTGTTGATGTCCGACTGGTAGCGCCGATAGCAGAATCAGTGCACCCATGCGCTACATTTCTATTGATAACACCAAAAAAGTTGTTTGTTTATAACGGAGAATTTACAACAGTGTTGGAAAAAGCTAAGGTAAGAGTGAACGAAAATAACACAAAATGAAAATTTACAACAAATGGATTTTTTCAGGCAAAAATTTTGTTTAAAAAATAAAAGCAGAATCGTGTTCTTTATACTTAAAAAGTTCTAAACGACACCCGTATTGTCAATAAAATTCGAAAATATTGAAATTCAAGTAAAAGACTGTGTATTAACACGAAAACACGAATTTTAAAATTTTATAGGTACTCGCTTAGAGCCTTTTTAGGTTGACGAATACGAATCCGAAGTCGGATTGTAAAAATTCATTTTCCCTGACAAAATCCATTTTTGTGATTTTGAATTTTGTCAGGATAAGCGATTGTTTAAATTCTGACCTCGGATTCGTGTTCTACACACCAGGAAAAGTCCTAATCGATTACCATGATGCCTATATTTTGAAGAATTTCAAAATTTCAAGTTTACGCGTCAATACTCAAATTTTGCCTGATTTCAATTTTTGAATTTTATATGCATGATGATATTCGTTTAGTGCTTTTTGAGTGTGCTGAATACGAATTTGAGGTTTAATTTAAAATTTCGCTTTTTTACAAAAATCTATTTTTGGAGAAAAATCAAGCTACTACCAAATTTAGGCAGCACAAATGGTCTGTGATATCATAACCGGAAAAGAAGTCTGCTCGGCTGCTTCGAAAGCCGAAAATGTACAAGAAATCCCATCTGCTGCGGCTGAATTTTGGCGCTTACTAGGCGGTCGCTCCTCAGAAAACTTCCAAACAACTCCACAAATTGCCGACTTGGAGCAAACATTGAACATAGAGGGCATCGGTTATGAAGACTATATAAAATTATCAAATACAATTTTGAAAGTGAAAGAAAATGGGGAGTTGGAAAAAGTGGTCCATGGCGAAATTTGTAGGGCTAATGTTTTCGATTCTAAAGAGGTATGCAAAAAGAATATAGCGCATAAAAAATTTTTAGGTGCTAATTTTTGACTTTGAATCGGAAATTTATGTTTGGATTGGAAGATTTTCAAAACGGATTTTGGTAAAACTAGCTATGGAATATGCCGAAAGCTTGGTTAGTTTTACTTAAGATTAAGAATAGCCTAGCACTAATTTTGAGCAAAAATTCAATTTTTGCGAAAAAATTGATTTGTGAGCAAAAATTTAAATTTTGAGCAAAAATTCTATTTTTGAGCAAATGATCGATTTTTCACAAAAATTAACTTTTTTGATTAAAATAAACCTAAGCCTAAAAGTATTTTAGAAAACCACTCGTGCCAAAAACTGGGCTCTCATCCGAAAACTTAATGAAGGTCTAAATGATTGCCTATTCCGATACAAATTTCCGGACTGGAAATCCTTATCACCAAAAGTTGAAACTCCGCAATGGAAAGCCTCGCCCTTATTGATCAGCCCTCCCAGAAAGAAGTAAATTTTTGAAAAAATCATATTCTCAAAAATCAATTTGACAGAGAAAACAAATTTTTAAAATTTGACCTCAAATTCTTATTCTACGCCCCAAAAAAGCTCTAAACGAGTACCATCATGCTTATATTTTGAAATGTAAAATTTCATGTTTTCGTGTCAATGCACAAAAAACAATTCAAAATTCTTTAGAATAGCATCACCAGGAATCGAAGAATCTTACAAAGATGATAATGAGTTGGCGAAGAACCTAGCGGACTATTTTGCCTATAAATGTCACCCGTCAGAAAAT
>OZJO01020749.1:0-13965 GCA_900406225.1 Acrobeloides nanus
TTATTACAAAAATTTAGATCGACGACGTCATGAAGGACGCTCGATTAGTGGGCAATGAGACAGGTCTTTGCTACAGTGCAATGGCTGCCGCCGCCACCGCCAAGAAAACTTGAGAGAAAACTTCGAAACAAAAATGATTTTATATATTTTTTTCAAAATTTCATCTAATAACAAAAATATATGTTGGATTAAAAATTCCTTAAAACTCCGTACAATTCGTTTACATGAGGAGGTTCATTTAGAGGTTGCTCCGCGGGTACTTCGTACAAATACACATAACTTGGCATACTACTCGTCGAAGAGGGGTCGTTTCTTTTCATAAAACTTGGAGGCGCTAGTTCTTTAGCTCGTTGCGTACGTTGTAGTCGGTCGTCAGTCCTAAAATGCACAATTTGGTCAATTGGAGGAAATTCGAAATTTGAAAAACGAGTCATGCCATTCGACTCAGCTCGCCGAGACGAGTAGAACGAATACCATAACATGGGGTTTCCATCCCGAGCTCATGGCCGAGTGGCTAAAACGACAGATTTGCAGTTTATAACAAAAAAAGAGGAAACATGTAAAATAAGGTCGCATAGCGCAGTTGAATAGAGTACTGTTCTTTAATCTAAAGGTAAAGGGTTCGAGTCCCGTGTGTGTATATGGATTTTTGCCTGTGGTTTTAAAGACTCATTTTGAATTCGAATCCCACTCTTAGATTAAAGAGCAGTACTCTATCCAACTGCGCTATGCGACCTTACATGTTCTTTCTCTTTTTATTATAAACTATAAATCTGTCACTTTAGCCACTCGGCCATGGGCTCGGGATGGAAAACTTCATGTTATGGTATTCGTTCTACTCGTCTCGGCGAGCTGAGTCGAATAGCATGACTCGTTTTTCAAATTTCCTCCAAAAAACTGCTGTGTCATTGAATTGATGTTTGAAATCACCCATAAACCGGGGTGTAGTAATAGAAACGTTCATTGGCTAGACAAAAAGTTTTTCTTCTATACTAATTTGATCACTTCATACCCAATTGACCTCGTGGTCCCGGAATTTGTTTACCCCGCCACGGAAATTAATCAAGTAACATCATACCTTAGCCGATAAATGGTTGGAAGAGCTTCAATACTAGCGCAAAGAATTAAAAATAATAATGCTAAATAGGCAATATTGGATGGAGTTGTAGATACCCTTAATCTTTCCACGGCTTTCATGGTTCTAAAAAACTCGGCCTGCTCGAGAGTAAGGTTGGCGCCGATCTGGCGAGTTAACACGGAAACACTTCTTCGAAATTCTGGGGTATCCTATTAGTTTTAGTTATGCTGAACAACTTCCACAAAAAATTTGTTGAAACAAAGTTGTCTGACAATGGAATATACAAGCTTTTTTCGCAGGCAAAATCAAATCTACCCAGGTGGGATTCGAACCCGAGACCCCTAGACTCGAATCTTGGGGCACTACCACTGAGTCAAGCTCACGGTAAAATTCGAATTTTTAATTTTACTTATAATTTAAAATGAATTTTTTCTTTATAAATAACAACTTTTTTCAAAAAATTTTTTGTAGAAGTTGTTCAGCATAACTAAAATATATAGAATATCCCGAAATTTCGAAGAAGTATTCGTGTATTTAGAGACTTCTTTTGGCCATAACTTTTTATAGGAACATTTTTATATGCTATCTTTTATAAAAACATACAGAATTTTATGGAGAATATTCTTGCCAAAAAAACTACCTTGCTCCGAGTTTACCATAAAAAGATATAAGCCCATACTCGAAATTTTTTCGAGGAGCAAGATAATTTTTTGCAAAAATATTCTCCATATATGACTGCATATTTTTGCAACAAACGGCTTAGAAACAATGTTTCCATAAAAAGTCACAGCCAAAAGAATTCTCTTAATATCCCTTGCCAGATCGGCGTCAACCATACTCGAGAGGCACTAAATTAATTAATTTCAAGAACCGATAAGAGTTTTAAATGGAGTTTTTCATCGAAAACATCAAAATGTGGTGGAGGCGGTAATTGGCACGAAAAAGTTTGATTTTTTCATTAAAACTATACGCTTTTTGGTCTTCGTCGTAAGGAAAAAAAGTATGAAAAATGACAAAGATCGTGCACTTTCATAAAATTGTTTTTTCACTCCCTCTCATCTTGATCACTTGTGAATCTTTCCGATCAGTTTTTCACGCTGAAAAAGGTGCGCAAAAAATTTTGTTGAACAAAACTCATTTTGGGAGGTCTAGAGCCTTATCTTTACAAAAAAAGTTGTCTAACAATGAACGGCAAAAACGACAAAATCAAATCGACTCAGGTGGGATTCGAACCCGAGATCATTAGATTCGGATTAGGGATCACTACCACTGAGCCAAGCTCACGGTAAAAATTCGGATTTTTAATTTTGCTTATAATTTAACATGAGTGAACCTTTTTAGAAAAATATCTTTTTAGTATTTTCCTGTATTTTAAGCAAAGCAAGAAAGGCACAAATTTTAAAAAAAATGCGTGTTTTTAAGCGAAAAAATGCTAAAAAAAAATACGATTTTGTTGAAAAAAATGGAAAATTTGGTTTAAAAAATGAAAAATTTTGGTTAAAAAATTGCAAATTTTGTTGGAAAATAACAAAGTTTGGTGTAATCAAAATCGTATTTCTTGAATCAGGATGTGGGCAGCATTTTCATAACTCAACGATGCGCGCAATCTATTCCATGCATAGAAAGAAATCTACAGCCAGTTTTTTCCGGCGAAAATTGGAATTTTAGTTCATTTTCGCTTCAATACACCCATCCCTTTCCCTGAATCAGAGTCAGGGAAGCATTTGATGGGGAATCAACACAATCGATTTCCCACCAAGAAAACCACAAGAAGAGTCATTTTCTCAAATATTTGACGCTCAAAAGCACCTTATTTCTAAGGAGTACATTTCTCGAATGACCCACTATGAAATAAAATTCACATGAAAATTTGATAAAAGAATAATCAACATTCTCACAAAATATTGTTCTCAAATTTTGTACATAATTAAACGAAACATGTATGGAATCCACCTCCGTTGAAGCAATCATCGAGTTCAATTAAAATGACGAAGACCTAAACGCCTTCATTATGCTATATCAACACAAATTTCTTAATAAGCACTCTGCATAACTATTTTTGCACATCAATCTAAGAATTTTCAACTTAGACACGAGTCTAGGAATCTCCAATTTATTCTCTATGTGATGACATCACAGCAGAAGAGCCACTATAGTATTCAACAAAAAATGCCGATGGATGACTTAAAATCCGACTCTTAGAACGGCGTGTTAAATCCGATTATGCCTTCCGGAATACGGGATAAACAAATATTCCAAGAGGCCAATTTCAAACAAAATTGTAAACAAAGCGCTATAATTCATGACATCTTTACGATGACGAACATCTAAAGTTCAGAGATGAAAGTGATTCGGGAAGAGTTTCGGAAAGAGTGAAGTTTTTTATAATCGCGTTCCCCGTCGAGTTAGATCATGAATCAATGAATTATTACAAGGTGTATAAAAAAACATGAATTTTGGCGATTTTTTCATGCTTTTTTCGACCCAAAATTTTTTCTCAAAAATGACCTTACTAGGGCTAATTTTATGCGAGGAATCGATTGTGCGCATTCCCGGAGCTTGATAACGCTTCCCTGATTCAGGGAAATAAGAGCGTATATTGAAGAGAAAATAGGAAAATTTTGAATTTTTCTCCTGAAAATCATCGTTCCTAGAATTATTTTTGCGAGGAATCTGAAAAACATGCTTCCAAGTCAAATAAATGCTTCCCTGAATCAGGATAAACATGTGTAATAACACGAAATTAACAAAGAGATTTGAGCTAATTTCTTGTTATTACACAATCTTACCCTGATTCAAGGAAGCATTTTTTCGATTGTGCGCATTCCCAAAGCTTGAAAACGCTTCCCTGATCCTGAATCAAAGAAAAATTGAAAAAATTAGTCATTGTTTCAATACACACACCCCGATTCACTGAATCAGGAAAGCATTTTCAAGCTTCGGGAATGTGCGCAATCGATTCCTCGCATAAATTTATTCCCAGAAAGTCATTTTCAAGTAGAAACGCTAAAAATTTTCGGTTTTCGCTTCAATACACACACTCCAATTCCCCGATTCAGGGTCAGGGAAGCGTCTTCAAGCGTTGAAAATGCGCAAAATCAATTCCTCGCATAGGGTCATTTTTGAAAAAAATCTTTGGGTCGAAAAAACATGAAAAATTGCTTAAGTTTCGGTTTTTTATACATAATAGGGAAGACTATAAAAGTGTAAAGCTATATTAAACTTTGATTTTCATTCTCAGTAATCCGTCGCAAAACCCCACGAAGCCATAATTTTCACCTGTTTCCAATCAAAATGAAATCATTATTAAGAAACAAAAAAACTTCGCAAAGATCCAACCACATGCGATTTATGCAACATATATTATTCACCCTCAAAAATTTGAAATACTCATTACAAATGCTGGCACTAGCCCACTTCCCTATAAGTTTCAAAAAGTGCACATGGTACAAACTACTCATTCCTCCTACTATCAGGAGATTTTCGTTTTCGAAGAGAAAAGATGGACGTAAGAAAATAACTCCTCAAAAATCAAGAAAATCTGGCGGTTTTGAATACTCAAAAAGAGGCTTAAATTTTATTGGGATTTTCGTTTTTCGCTTCAATACACACACTCCGATTCCCTGATTCAGGTTCACGGAATTGGCGGAAACCAAAAGTTCGCGGAATTTTATGATGATTTTTGGACCCGAAAATCTTTTTCTAAGAAGGACTCATATAGGGCTAATTTTATGTGGGGAATCGATTGCGCGCATTTCCAACGTTTCCCTGACTCTGAGTCAGGGAATCGGAGTGTGTGTATTGAAGCGAAAATCGAAAATTTTTAGATTTTCTGCTTGAAAATGACTTTCTGGGGGCTAATGTTATGCGGGGAATCGATTGCGCGTATTTCCGAAATATGAGAATGCTTCTTTGACCCTGATTCAGGAAAATCGTAAGTGTATTGACGCGAAAATGATCTAAAATTTCAAATTTCGCCGGAAAACCAACTATCTAGGGGTTTTCCTAGGCCCCGAATTGATTGCGCGCATTTTCGAGGCATAAAAAAATTCTATGACACTGGTTTAAGTGATTTTCGTTATGAAATCTTTTTAGGTAGGATACCTCTCATAGGGGTACTTATCTTGGTCAAAAATTTCCTTCAGATTCGAGTTCCCCATGTCGAAAAACCCTCCCGAATGAAAAAATCAGACAATTTGAAAAAATTGTGAAAATTCGAATTTTCACAATTTTTCCAAATCGTCTGAATTTTTTTGTATTAGAGGATTTTTAGACATGGGGAATTCGAACCTGAAGGAATTTTTTGATTTTGGCCACTAGAAGTTACTCCTATACGAGGTATACCCCCTAAAAAATTTCATAACAAAAATCGCTTAATGAATGACATAGAAATTTTTTCATGCTTCGAAAATGCGCTCAATCGATTCCGCACATAGGATAGCCCCTAGGTAGTAGCTTTTCCGGCGAAAATTCGAATTTTAGTTCATTTTCGCGTCAATACACCAACTCCATTCCCTGAATCAGGGTCAAGAAAGCGTTTTCACACTTCGGGAATACGCGCAATCGACTCCCCGCATAAAATTACCCCCATAAAGTCATTTTCATGCAGAAAATCTTAAAATTTTCAATTTTCGCTTCAATACACACACTCCGATTCAGGGTCAAAGAAGTTCCCTGATTCAGGGTCAGGGAAGAGTTTTCAAGCATTGGAAAAAAATATGGGAAAAAAATTTTCAGGCCCAAAAATCATGATAAAATTCCGCGTACTTTTGGAACAACCCAATACTCTCAGTCAAAAGCGGGGGCAACACCACAATGCACAGTAGCTTAAAAGAGCAACATTTATATTGCTTGTCTTTGAAGTTCAAAGACAAGCACGAACTAAGAATGAAATGGCGATAATTCACCAAGATAAGACTGAAAACTTAATTGAGTGGGTCGAATTTTAAATTAGACAGCGTTAACTTTTCAAGTTCCTAAAAAGCAGACGGAAATCAGTGTCGCTACAACAACGCCCGCGATGGTTATTTTCGGTTTTCAGAAAACTTCTTCATCATAACATCGGTTTGTCTCGCCATTACGTGATTTTCGTTTAGTTTGTTGCATATCCACGAAAACACTTTTGCATAAAGGCGAGTTAAAGGATAAGAGGTACGAAAAGTCTAAGAATTCACAAAATAAGCAACACAAATTGAAAATCCTACTACATTAAAGCACCAGTCCACTTTGGAGGAGTTGATGCCGACGTGATAGAGCACAAATTTTTTTTACGGCACTACTTGAAAATCTAACCGTAAAAAGTTATGAGAGAAACAAAAGTGTGAAAAAAAAAATTTCAAATGAGTTTGAACATTAAAACGAAGAGCCTGTAGATCAATCAGATTGTTTATTGAAACAATATTTAATAAATCATTATAAAATCAAAATCTTGGCATTTNAAAAAATTTCAAATGAGTTTGAACATTAAAACGAAGAGCCTGTAGATCAATCAGATTGTTTATTGAAACAATATTTAACAAATCATTATAAAATCAAAATCTTGGCATTTTTGGAAAAACGCATAGAATGAAATTTTTTATAACTCACTGAGACGAATAAAATGATACCAAAATTATCGAATTTGAAAAATCTTTTGGGTTATTGAAACGAAAACCATGAATCAGGCAATAACCCAAAACATTTTTCAAATTCAATAATTTTGGTGTCATTTTATTCGTCTCAGTGAGTTATAAAACATTCATTCTATGCGTTTTTTCCAAAATTGTCAAGATTTTGAATTTTATAATGTTTGATTAAATCGTTTTAATAAACAATCTGATTGATCTACAATCTCTTCGTTTCAATGTTCAAACTCATTTGAAAATTTTTTCGCTCATAACTTTTTACCATTAGATTTTCAAATAGTGCGTAAAAGAAAAAAATGCTCCAAATTTTGTGCTCTATCACACGGCATCAACTTCCTAAAAGTGGACTGGTCATTTAAATGTATAATGTGTGACAGACGATTGACACCACTTTTATGGGGGTACCCCCTTAAAAACAGCGAGGAGCGCTCGGCTCCTGGCACTAAGAAACATGAACAAATAGGTATAATCTTATATCCTAGTAAACATGTACTCGAATATTAATACGAACATGAATGTAAACAATGTTGTTTTGTAGCCTTTTTGTTAGGTTAGGTCAACACAATTTCACGCTCAAGAGATGAACAAAGCTTAACAGTCAAAACATAAAAAAGCTATCATGCTAACAGATTTCGAATGCATGCCGCAAATACAAAGCCGTTAAAAACCAAGCGGAAGCTTTAATGTTCTTGAGATTCGTCGTAAACTTAAGACAAACATTGAGGATGCTTCATTTTTTATGAATTAAATTTTATAAGATCTCCAATTCGGAGTGATGACGTCGTTAAATATATGGAAACACATGATTTTGAAGAATCATTCATCATTTTGAGTGAATAAAACACGGCACTTCAAGAATTAAGAAAGCTTTGTTAACAACATAAAATTTCCGCTTTCGTCATTTAAAAATTAAGTTCAGCATCTATAAAAGTGAAAAATTTGGCATACACAATAACGGGGATGGAATGAACGGTGAAACAACACAAAAACGGGATAAACAATAACGGGATGGCAAGAACTACATAGCGTAAGCATCTTCAACTGTAGGCCATACATACCACTTGGATAGTCGTAGAAAGTGGGGTTCAGAAATTGTTGGCATTTTAGCAGCTTTGAATAGAGCATTGAGATCTGGGGCCTTATTCTCATCTTTGGGTTAAGGATGTTAACCCGGGTTAACCCGTATTCTCATCTTTCATTCTAAACCCGGGTTAAGACCTAAACTTGGGTTTCATTAACCCAGGTTAAGAGCCTCGTTAACTCGGGTTTAGAAAAGTTAACCCAAACTTGTGATTCTCATCTTTTATACTAACCTGAGTTTAGCCTTTAACCCGGGTTTAACTAACCCATGTCCGAGGATGGGTTAGCAAAATAAAAAATTATTTTTTATATAAAACATTGGTTATTTTTTAGTTAAAAAATCACTTTTAAACAATTAAAAATCTTTTTTTGCTGTAATTTTAATCATTTTTTGTAATTTTAATATGTGTACAAAAAAGTAAATATAAAAAAATTATTTTTTTAAAGAGAGGTTCAAATTAGGGCCATTTCTCCAAAACATTTTTTTGAAAAATGACCTTCTAGGGGTAAGAATAGGATGAAAAATCGATTGCGCACACCCCGTCGCGTGAAAATGCTTCCTTGACCCTGATTCAGGGAATGGGGTGGGTATATTGAAGCGAAAATCGAAAAATTTTCGGATTTTTATGATAAAACCGTCGATTCTTAGGTTTTTCTAGGCGAG
The DNA here is from genome assembly GCA_900406225.1 of Acrobeloides nanus. NCBI lineage: Eukaryota > Metazoa > Nematoda > Chromadorea > Rhabditida > Cephalobidae > Acrobeloides > Acrobeloides nanus. The sequence goes on from OZJO01020749.1 coordinate 8,447, forward strand.
GAATCGATTGCGCGCATTCCCGAAGCGTGAAAATGCTTCCTTGATCCTGATTCAGGGAAAAAACCAAAAAATCGAACTTTCAAATTTTCGCTTCAAAACACCGATCCCTTTCCTGAACCAGGGTCAAGGAAGCGTTTTCACGGTTCGGGAGTGCGCGCGATCAATTCCTCGCCTAGAAAAACCTATGAATCGACGATTTTATCATTAAAATCCGAAAATGTTTAATTTCCGCTTCAATACACCAATTCCTTCCCTGAATCAGGGTCAAGGAAGCATTTTCACGCGACGGGGTGTGTAAATCGATTTTTCATCCTATTTTTACCCCTAGAAGGTCATTTTTCAAAAAAAATTTTTTTTGAAAAATTTTTAAAGGTATAACAAAGGTAACACTAACAAAACAAATGTACCACTAACAAAACAAAGGTAACACTAACAAATTATCCTAAAATATATGAAAGGTATTAGAAATTTCTAGAAATGTATGCACGGCGGTATGCTGCGGCATCATCAGCGATATCTTCGTTGCTATTTTCTTCGTTTTGTTCTTCATTAATTTCAACATATGGTGGTAACGGTGCATTAATATCGACCGCATAATTATGCAATGCTGCACAAACGGCAGCTATTCTGCATAATTTTTCTAAAATTTGTTTTTTCCAAATTTATTTGTTGATTTGGTACTTGCACAAATGAAAAGAAATTGGATAATAATAAACAAGTCGAAGAGAATCATAATAAAAAAACTAAAGCTAAAAAATTCACAAAATTTAGACAATTCACTTAATCCAAGTTTAACGGTGTTAACCCGGGTTTCATTAACCCGGGTTTAACTAACCCGTGTTTAAGATGAGAATACAGATTAAATGAGTGCACTAACCCGGGTTAACGAAACCCGGATTAAGCCTCTAAACCCGGGTTAATAAACCCAAAGATGAGAATAAGGCCCCAGGAAATATAGAAAAAATCTATACAATCTAGAAAACCTAGAAAACATAGAAAGCATAAAAAACATGTATCTTTAGTTAAAGATCGGCAAATCAAGTGGAAAATGACTAAATTCTGTACTCACGAAACTTTGCCGCTTTATTTTGAAAATGATATCGAAAAATTTTTTGTATCGGTTTTTAAATGTAATTATATTGAAAATTCTTCGTAGAAGGGGTGTTCTGAGTTTGGATATAGTTTTATCGAGTTTACATATCTAAAAAAATACACATTCAATCTACAAAGTTAATAGCTCATTTGGAAGCCTGGGAATTGTAGATTTAAATTAACTTTAGTTGATTTAATTCCGATTTAAAATTGTATAGTTATAGCCTCAAACTCGGTCAAAACTTGATGAACAAACTCGATGATCAAATTCGGAAAAACCCGATTGAGTTTCGTTTGAGTTTGAGGCTATAACTTTACAATTTTAAATCGGAATTAAGTCAACTAAAGTTAATTTAAATCTACAATTCCCAGGCTTCCAAATGAGCTATTAACTTTATGAATTGAATGTGTATTTTTTAGATACGTGGATTACTTTTTTGAAAATCATTGTCTGAAAAATTTTTTGACATCTAATGATCGCATGTATCGATGGCTATTTCAAACTAATATTTTTTTCTTAGAACTGATCAGTACAGTGTTTGAAACATTCGTCGTAAATTGTATGCTTACCTTCTATTATCATAAGCATCATTCAAGAGGTTTGTCTCATTAGAAAGAATGGGCTTCCAATAATATCGTGTCATATTACCACAAGAACATTCTCCCACCGGAACAGTTGTACGCTCAAGTTCTGTCCCAACGGTATTACTATCAAAAATTAGCTCAGCCGTATTAGACGGCGTTGTACATCCGTTCGAAATCATTTTACTGATATGACAACTAGATATTAGAAAGAAATAAAGATTTATTATTTTCATGACGCCAATAAATTTCGATAGAATTTTGGAATGGTGGTAGGAAAATGTTTAATTTGTACTTTTTAATGAATTCTTGTATGGTGTTCTTAATGTAATTTGCGAAAATTTATTACTTTTTAATGAATTCTTGTTGATTATTCCTTAATTTACTTTGCGAAAAATTAATCGTTTTCTATGAAATATGCCGTAAGTCGCCATTATAAGTGCTCTCAACATAAGAACTATGAATTGTAATGCACTAAACATGTTTTTATTTTAGAGAACATAGGAGAACCCACAAAAAGGAATATAGAGTTTTCTGAGAGGATGTAGATGAAAAAATCCACTTTATTCAAATTAAAGGGGGATCGAACATCTCATGAATTATTTTTTTGTCGGAGACAAGATCTCCGACAAAAAAATAATTCATGATTTTTTCAGAAATGACCCTTATAGGGGTTATGCGAGAAATCGATTGCGCCATTCCCAAGGCGTAAAAACGCTTCCTTGACCCTAAAATTGATCATTTATGGCTATTTTCGACCTGATATTGCTTCCACGAATTTTCGAAGCTTGAAAAGCTATTCCTGACACTCCAAACAATAATTTATTCTTCATTATCATCATCACTATTACTAAAGTGCGACAAATTTTCTAGCCTATCTATAACAATTTCAAAATCTTCATCTTCTTATCGTTCTAAGTTTCTGGGGTTCCCAGGATCATGGTCTTGATTATGACCTATTGATTTATTCACAATAACTTTTTTCCTATCTTCGCTAGCAGGACTTTTTTGAATTTCATAATCTTCTCTTTTTGAATTGATGGGTCCCTAACAGGATGTAATTTACCATTTTTGTCTAATGTATGCTCCTTGATTTTCCTGTTTTTGGACCTCTGGATAATTTATCACATTCTATGCATCATATTTTTTGGAAATAGTGGAGCTCGGATTAAACCACGCCGAGAACGTGGAAATTTTTTAATAATTTTTGAAATTAGGCAAAAGTTTCGGACCCGACCGGGATTCGAACCCGGACCTCCTGGCTACCGTCCAAGAGCACTACCATTGTGCTACCGAGACCTACAACTAATGCCCGTTTAATTGGTGAATACTTGACGGTGTATTTTTCCACTACTCACACTGTGAATTCTATGCATCGTTAAAGAAGCTGTTCCGACTGAGAAAAATCGACAATCAAATCTCGGCTTATCGGCGACAATTTCAACCTTTTCTTCTAATTCTATCTCAGATTATAGCATATTTTATAGTTAACAAGTAAGAAAGACATAATTTGGTAACAAAAAATTGAAAAATCAGCCGACTAATAAAATGCGTACTAAAAAAACGGTTGAAAATTGCCATAAATGATCAATTTTGAGGGTCAAAGAAGCATTTTCACGCCTCGGGGATGGCGCAATTGATTTTTCGCATAAAAATACCCCTATAAGAATCATTCTGAAAAAATGATGAAAAAAATTTTTTGTCAAGATTTTGTCGCGATGTTTGATCACCTTTTAATGTAATTTGCGAAAAATTAATCATTTGCTAGGAAATATGCCGTCATTCACCAGTTTTTTTTCAACTTAAGAACTATGAATTGTAATGCACCAAACATGTTTTTATTTTAGAGATCATAGACCAGCATACATAGACAAGGAGGGGGGAAATGGACATCAAAATACGAATTGGTCCAAAGTTACCCCCTAATTTTTCGAAAAAGTCCAAAATAGATAGAAATTAGAAAACTGAAAAATCGAGCAGAAGTTTCCCGTTATAAAATGCGGTAATTTTTGTTGTAAACATGTTATTAGCATCACAATAAAACATTTTATCAAGTATTTTTGGTGTGTTCTTTTTTTATTTTCATCCAGAGATAATAGGAAAGCGATTCATGTCAAAAAAATTGAAAAAAATTTTCGAACAAAATTTTTTTTGCTTGGTCCTCTCCTTAGGTTCTTATTTAATTTTAAAAGGCACAACTAAAATTAGGATCTTGGTTCGTTGGTTTTGCTCACGCATTCCAATACAGAGGAATCATGTTCGACTCCCTACTGCTGACGCCTTTTACATGTTTTCCGGGATTACTTTTGTCGAAAACTACAAATGTTGGCCCATGATTTTTATCCCTTTTACTATGTATGCGAATTTACACAAAACTTCGGAGCTCGTACGGCCCTGTACATAAATATTTCTTCCGACTCAATTGATCTGAAAAAGGAAAATTTAGAAATTTTTAGAAAAGTCAAAAAAAATAACTAGTTAAGCGCTGTTTTTGGGGATCAGTTAACTGAGAATCTCAATGGAAAATATTCTTCAAACTAGAATGATTCTTCCGATTCATTCGTTCTGATAATGAAAATTCAGAATTGTTCAACTTTAGAGCTCTATAATTCACTTACAGGTTTTTAAAGAGTGTGACGAAGGCAATAGACAATAGAAAAACTTAGAAAAGTGAAATCTAGAGCTCAAAAAGTCATTTAAAGACTAGGAGGTAGAATGTGACTTTTCTATCCTTCCTTGACATAGAAAATTCAGCCAGATGGATGCTCTTTTTAGTAGCAAAAAATATTCCCGAATTGCTTTATTTAAAAAATGCTATTTACAATTAGATCAAATTTAATTTTTATGATCTTTCGTTAATCGGAGTTACCGTTAATGGAATTGCAGCTACATTTGTAACTTTATTCTTCATAAAACATCTAAAAATTTTAGGCACTTTAGCCATTTTTCGATAACTTCTTATTTGAATAACAAACGCCACAAGTTGAACAGTAGTCCTCCAAATAACTCTTCTACAGCTATAAATATACAAAATGTCAATAAGCCTGTGAAATGGAGTAATATAACAATAATAGTCGCTTTTGCATAAGATGATAAATAAAATATAGGGTATTAGTGAAATCGCAAAAATAATCGCATTAATAAAATTTTGTAAGAGGAAAAAGAACTCGTTCCATAGCTTTGCTTTTGTCCAACCACCTGGTTGAAATTTGAAGAATTTTGCTAGCTTTATCATAGTCAAAGTGTCGATAAGAAATGAGATGAATACTCCGATGTAATCTACGTAATTATAGGCAGCATAGTAGGTTTTAAGAGTCTCTGTGGCTAAGTCATATAAAAAATGGCCAAAAAAGTAAAAGTCGACGTTCTTTTGGAACATAATAGATCCACATGCTAGGCATACAAGTATAAATATTAGGAGGGAGAGTATCACCAAGTATTTGTTTTTGAAATGATTCCTAAGATTATCAGGTCTCCGCGATAAGTTCAATGAAGCCGCTTCCACTTGTGCGTATTATTTGGGTTGTTTGTCCCTTAGGCTATACCCTACATGGTCTATCCTCTCCGATTTAGGATAGCTTCACCTCCGATGAGGTGAGGCATCTTAAAATTCGACTCAAGTTAGGATACTTCGAGTAAAAAAACTCCAAATATTATTACCTATAGAATACAGGAAAATAAAGAGCGGACATTTGATTCAACGATTTCACGGTTCCAATAACAGTAGATGTCATAGACGTTATAAGATGTATGAAAAAGATGGTATAGGACAATTCATGACCTAGGAATTCTAACAAATGGCTTGCAGTGACTATTTCATGCTCGTATAAGATGAAATATCCACC